>VDFB02168118.1:102530585-102660455 GCA_007258455.2 Sequoia sempervirens
TAATCTTTGTTTTCTTATTCTTTCATTGTTTCATTTAAAATTTGAACCATTTAAGGATGCTATGTTATAGATTATACTTGTCTTCCAATTCTTTTTAAATTGTTAATGGTATGAAAATATTATTGATGAGTAGATGAATTATTAGAACTGTTTTAGATAAATATATTCTCTATATCTAGATATATTATTTACCAAGGTCTCATTGTTTCTTTAGGTGTACATACATATATAACATGAAAAATGAAGATGTTCCACCTACATAATTTTTGTTTGGAAATACCACTAATGAGATTAAAAAATTGAGAGATTCATTAGCACAGGTTGCAAACCCGGGGATATATAGTGAACCATGCATTAATATTGCATAGTCTAGAAAAACTAAAAGATGAACTTGAGAGGACTAGTGCATATTCCCCATATAGATTAGTTTCTATTCTTTCCCGCATGCGGGAAGAAGTACATGGTGACGTTCCCCTTAAACAAATACATGATAGTGTCACCAAAGAAATGATAAAAGTCACTTGTTTTCCATTTTATCAAAATGTGTGTAAGGTTAGGGGATACCAGGTCACTAGATGTGTTGATCATGATATGGCCTCATTGATCTACCCATGATTTCTCATAGCACATGCTCTATACCCAAACAATGACTAGATTCCATTGTATTTTGTTTAACAATTGTATGCTGAGGTCCATTTGGGCCTCAAAGTTAACTACCTAGACATTCCACCATATGTTGGTCAGGGACATGGCAGGATTGCTGATAGGACCACCTATCATCGAGCAGATAGACCATCCCCAGTTTTTAGGGTATTGGTTGGTGAGAGGTCTCCTGCTCTCACCCCAGCTCTAGCCCCCATAGTAGATGAGGTTGTCGTTGCTTCCCAAAAGGAAGCAATTGACACTATAGGTGACATTACGGCTGCCACCACTAGGATATCTGATGATCATGTAGGTCAGTATTTGATGTCCAGACATTCCTGATCCAAGCCATTTTCAACACACTGGACCACCATGGATCCTTTTATAGTGGTCGACATCCCTACTCCTACACAGCTTGATGCACTTACAGGAGATATGACATGCATGACTCTGGATTGTTTGGTTGAGGACCTATTGGAGGCATATGCCCACATTGCATCAGACAATGGGATCGGTATAGAGCATGTTAGAGATCATTTGAGATGTAGAGGTCATTTAGTTCTAGGATCCCATCACTCTCAGTCAAGCACTAGTGGGCATCAGGATCCACCTACAGTTCATCCGACAGCTACGCATACTATGGATTTTACTGATATGTTGATTGGTTCTGGTTCATCATCGCCGATGCCATCTCACCTTCATAGTCCTCTACATTCATCATTTCTGGCATGACATGGGATAGATCAGATGGATGCAGATGTTGATTCGTCACTTGACCATTTGGTGGATATGGTGGAGGTGACTGTTTCAGAGGACTTAGGTCATCCGATATCAGATGGTGTGCATGTATGTGTGCATGTGCATGTTTCAATTCTTTTTTCATTATTTTAATTTTTTTTTTTAACTAGATATTCATGTAAGCTGATATATATATGTATATATATTGTTATAGGTGGACATACCTCATATCACTTCTAGCTTTGGTCCAGATCATGTGCATGATCGATGTGACTCTATGGATGAATCTTCTGCCAGTGGACATGTGAGTTTTACATTTTTATATAATCACGCGTGTATATGTATATGCAATATTTATGTATGCATAGATCTAGATTGATATTTAAAAATACAAGTTCATTTAAAATAACTTTCATAAAATTTATTTAATATAAATTATATGTATTTAACACATCTTGTACAAATTTTATTTGCAGGGCTCAACACATCCATCAGAGGGACCATTCTCATTCAGATGGCCATTCGACTAGGAGTAGACATTCATATTAGGCCATGCACACTAGATTTATGATCTTTACCACATGTATTTGCTTATACATGATGATCTTTAGTATTTGAGATTTGATGATCTCTAACTTACATTTGCTTATTTGTTGATCTTTAGTATTTGACATTTGATGATCTTTAATTTACACTTTTCTTATATGATATGTACATATATTTTCTTATATGATATATACATACATTTTCCTATTTACTTATAATATGTGTTATGTTTATATGTATTGAATCCCTTTACATGTATGTACATGTGTTTGCTTATGGTTTAAACATGTTTACACATAATATATGTACGCATTTTCTTTAAATATTCAATATACATACATGTTTTCTTATTTTATGATCTCTTACAACTTACATTTCCTTATATTCAATATACATTTGATCTCTAGTAGAATTTTAGGGAAATCAATGCCACTTTATAATTAAGTTCATTCATGTTGATCATAATAAATATGTTTTTTAAAATGACTTAAGCAACATGAACCATTGAGTTGAGAACAAGAGATAATATTTTTGACAAGTAACTTGAAATTCAATTCAAATATAATGAAGGAAATTTAATTCAAATTATACCTCTATTATACATTTTTGACAAGTAACTTGAAATTAAATTCAAATATAATTAAGAAAATTCAATTCAAATTATACCTCTAATATACTTTTTTGACACTTTAAAAAAATTCTAAAATTACTAGATATGTTGTACATACCTATGAATTAAATAACAACAAACTCCACAATGAAATAACTTGTTTGTTTACTACTTGATTCATTTGAACTAGGATCTAGTTATTCCATGTACACTAGAATAATTTTTTTCCCATCCTATATGCATATAAATAGAAGCTTATTTTTCATTATTCTGGATACAAATTGCAAGATTAATTCTCATTTATATCACTTGGAGCTCAGATTTTGGAGAAGTTTTTTCACATTTATCAAGGAGGCAAATATTGGAGCTCGACAACTTTTCATTTTTATCAATCAAGGAAAAATTTGGAGGATAATTTAACTAAGTTGGTAGAGGACTTTTTTTGAGTCATCTTTAAGTTGAAGAAGAAAATGGGACAACAAAAAAAAAAAAAAAATGCGTCTCAATGAAAATTGTCAAAAGAAGAAGAACAAAAGAGGCGTGATCAAAACTTGGAAAATTATCATAGAAAGAAACAAGGTACATGCTTGTTTCTTCTCTCTCTCACTCTCAAGTGTGTGTTTAGGACTTTTACTTTGAAAAATCATGAGTATTCATTTGATGGGATGGAATCCATAATGTGCATTACTCCACCCAATAATTTGGTTAGTACACCTAAACACAAACTTGTAGGTGCATACATTTTGCATTGGCTTTCTTATTAAAATTAGAAATGTTTAATGTATGACCATTTTTCAACTTACAATACCCCAACTTAAAATTTACTCTTAAACTAAAATATTGTACATTAAATCCTTCCCTACAAACCTTACACTTATCTTTTACTAATACCTTTGTTTAATGTTTTTGTCATCACATTATCATTGTTGAGTATTGCATCTACA
Source organism: Sequoia sempervirens (assembly GCA_007258455.2). Classification (NCBI taxonomy): domain Eukaryota; kingdom Viridiplantae; phylum Streptophyta; class Pinopsida; order Cupressales; family Cupressaceae; genus Sequoia; species Sequoia sempervirens. Next base: position 102,534,066 of record VDFB02168118.1, read on the forward strand.
CAATTTTCTCTTTACTTTGTTCATGAAGAAAATGATAGTGTACTTCAATACATGCTTAGTTCTCCAATGAAACCTTAAATTTTGTGTCCCTCACTATGCCACTTTGATTTTCATAATTTTTTCAACCACATTAATTATTTTATGGATTTGCAAATTCCTATATCTTCTAACTTTTCACTTTGAAAGAAACCATTATTTTTTCTTAATTATTCATGAAACTACACCTTCATGTACAATGAAGTAGCATTCTAATGTTGATATTTGGTGATCAATATCCCCTATCCAATCTACATTGCAACATCTAATTAGCTTAATATTTTTCTAAACTCCCATTGAATTTAATCTAATTAGTTGGAGTCGAGCCAAATCTAGATATTGGATCAAACGAATCCATTGAAGAACACATGGACCTTGAAGTTAGGGAGGAGACCCAAGTTCAAACAATGCTTGTTGGAGGGGGGTCAATATCACTTCCTTCTACTAGTATGGATGAGCATATAAAACTAGCACAAACTTCTCTCACTTATAGCATCATGTTTTATCAGTTTGTTTGCTTGCATACATAAACTTCACTTATATAACATTATCTCTCACTTTTTTTGCAAAATATTTTGTGACATGTAGGAAGGGCTCAACAAGCATATATTTTTAATGCTCAAGTCGAGCCAAATCTAGACATTGGATCAAATGAATCCGCTCAAGAATGCATGGTCCTTGAAGATAGGGAGGAGGAACAAGTTCAAAGAATGCATGTTGGAGAGGGGTCGGGATCACTTCCTCCTGCTGGTATGGATGAGCATATAAAACTAGTTGAGAAGGTGAGGAAACAAATTTCTCATAGAAATTTAGATCATTTACTTGAAATGGATATGGAGAAATTGAAATATTATTCCAACCAGCCTTATAATAAGAGAAAGAGGTCAATGACTAAATCTGTAAATGGAATGATCAATCATCATTTCAATCATCTTGATAGACTTGAAAAAACCCAATTGTTATCACATTTACTTCTTTTTGATGAGCTCAAAGAGTCATTACAATTGTTGGGTGTACATTTAGCATCAAATAAGAAGAAACACATGGGATTACAAAAGGATATTGTTCAAAATGTTAAAAAGGGTTTAGATTCCATTGGGAAAGGATCTCGATTAGTGGATAAGGCCACTACAAGAAGGGTGATGTTGACATCTATTGTACATCAAGATATAGTAAGAAAAAGAAAAATGTCTGCACTTTCAACTAAAATTGGTTATAGTAGAACCACATTGATAAAATGTGAGAAAAAGAGAGTTTTTGGATGAGAGTTTAGAAGGCAATTGGGCAATTATGTGTAGAGCTCCTCATTCTGACAGGATTGAAGATGTTGTTAGGAGCTTGGTCTCAGGTTTTTGGCATGATCAGACTCGTCCATCATCAAATACTAGAGATGTTATGAGACACAAGATTGGACCTAGTAATTATGAAAATCATATCAAACATTGGCTAGACATAACACAATTTGAGATGTATATGAACTTTTGTAATGCAATCCTCATATAAAGATTAGGGAAACAATGTTTTAAAGGTTAAATCCATATTATGTGAAGATAAACAAGTTTTTTGAAACTTGTTGTTGTTATCATATTGAATTTGATCTCTACTATCAGGTGTTTTGAAAGATGAGAGAAGAAAGATGTGGGTTTCAAAATGCACCTCCTAAACATGCAAGTTTGTTCATAAAGTCTATATTATGTGCATGAAAATGGACCTCAAATAAAATACATAAAAGGAATTTGTGAGACATGTGGAAATTTGGCTAAATTTCCTTCAAGAATTGAGGATACTAACCTAACAAAGACAGTAAATTGCAAGAGGTAAGTACTATTTTTAGAGAGTTTATTTGTTTCAATTTCTCATAGATTGTTATTTGGATTCTCTTTGATGTAATATTTCATTGATTGTGTGGTTTATTAGTTATTCACATATTTTACTGACATAGGTACAAGTATGTAAAGTTGCAAACAAATTTTGGGAAAGAATCCACAAGGTTGAACTATGTAGAAGAGGAGATTCCCATTGGAAAATTTATGGAAGATTTTCAAAAATTGATACGACCATACATACATCATTCCTTTTTTGCTAAGTGGCAAGCACAACAATTCCAAACATTGAGAGATACTTTCCCATGTGGAATAGTTCTATCAGTAGTTGAATTTGCAGAAAATTACTCCTTTGTACATCAAAAGGAGATTCAATCAGAGTATTACTTTTCAAAGCATATCACTATTATGGTTCATGTGTGTTATCAACATGCACAATCAGAATTGGATGGTGTTGAGAGTACAGATGAAGAATGATCCATTAAGAAAGAATATCACTTTTATATTAGTGATGATAAAGAGCATGACACACTTTTTGTCCAACATTGCTTTACAATATTTTTTGAGAATTTGAGAAGCAGGGGTGTAAAATTTGAAAATCATTTTGTATGGTCAGATGGATGTGCAGCACAATTCAAATCTTCACAGCCATTCTATGCACTTTGTAGATATCATAAAATCTACAAAATACCACATGTTTGGAGTTTTTTTTAGAGTGGGCATGGAAAGGGTGAGCATGATGGAGCAAGAGCTTGCATCAAACGAGCTTTAAGAAATCATCAAATGAGTTATCCAGAAGATCGTCTAGACAATGCACATGATTTTGTTGAATGGTGCAAGAAACACTTTGCATCAAATGTGGTCGACACGTCTTCAAGAACAAACTGACACATTCCACATAGAGTGCTTTGGGAGATATCGGGTATGTAAAAATTACATTAAATCAAAAATTTGAATTTATTTAAATTTAATATATATATATATACATATTTGTTCACATAAGTTTTTTGATGTACATATGTATCTAGGTGTGGATAGAAGATCGATGCATGGATGCAAGAGGGTAGAAAAAACAAGATATTTGACATAAGGGATTACTCTTAGGAGTTCAGATAGTCGCCATGGATGGATATTAGACATAAGGGATTACTCTTGTTTTTGCACTGAGTGCATTGAGGGAAACTCTGATTATGCATGCAACAATCAAGAACTTGGATATGTTGGTAAATGGGATACAGTGCCACTAGTTGTTTTAGAAACATATGATGAAAATGAGGAAGAAAGATTTGAAGACATTCCTTTGATTTCAATTGATTATGACCATATTTCAGGATTGGTTAGAAAAGGTACACGTGTAAGTTTTCAATAATTTAAATATTATACATATCTAGTTAATGATCTTTAGAGACACTTCTAATTTTTTTAGAATTTTTTTGTGTAAATTTGGTGTACAGGAGATGGTTTTGCAGTCATAGCAGAGCTTGGAAACATCGAAGGTGTTAGCTATTATTTATTGTGTTGCACAAAAGAGAGGAATAAGCTAACAAAACCTTAAACAAGTGATGGAATGTCATTTCCCACAGGTGAGTTTGAATTTAAAATTTTATATACATTGTATTCACATGTGCACATTACATTATAAACATTAAATATATATTGTACAAACCTTAAGCACGAAAATGTTGCACACGTTCATATATCTTACCTTAGGTTCATGTTTACCATGCAGGTTCTGTTGTTGTGCAAGGGACATATCTAAAACAAGTTAAAGTTGTTCAGCATGGGATTCATTTTGTTGACTATCAACTTGATAACAAGGTATATCAATATAGTCACTTAGTAATTGCTACCACTCTACATCTTCATGCAGTTCCACATGCACATGGCTAAATAAAATGGAGACTAGATAGTGATGATCATCAAAAAGTTCTACATGTTATTGAAGAGTGGGCTGAACCAGAATCTTTGACTTAGATTATATCCATGGTTTTTAGGTTTACTCTTAACCCTATACATGTTCAAATGAGAACTTATAGTAACTTGTACATAGTTGTAAATCATTTTTTGTAAATTACAATTATATGTACATATTTGTTCCATGGAAATTCTTAAGTTCAAGAATCTTTGATAGCATCATCTCTCAATTTTTTGGTTGCACATGTAAATCCATATATAAGCTTTCAATCCTTATTTGAAATGTAGTGAATTTTTTTAAAATCATTTTTCCTAAATTACAATTATATGTACATATTTGTTCCATGGAAAATTTTGAAGTTCAAGAATCTTTGATAGCATCATCTCTCACTTTTTTTTGTTGCATGTAAACCCATATATATGCTTTCAATCCTTATTTGAAACGTAGTAAAGTTTTTTAAAATAATTTTGCCTAAATTACAATTATATATAACTTATATTTGTTTCATGGAATTCTTAAGTTCAAGAATCTTATATACACTTATATACAACTTATATAATTTGTTCCATCGAATTGTTCCATGGGAAACTATGTAAATTTTAAAATTAAGTATTATCTAATTATAAAATTATTGTAAGCATATATAAAACATAAATCAATGCAAATAAAAAATAAACCCTAACCCTTAAACCATTAACCCTATAACCCTAAACCCTTGTACCCTCTACCCTTAACCCTTAAACCCTAAACCCTTTTACACCCCCTACCCTTTATCTCTCTCCCACTCCCCCCCTCTCTCTCAAGTCTCTCCCTCCTACCCCCTCTCCCTCTCTGCCCTCTACCCTTAACCCTTAAACCCTAAAACCCTCTACTCCCTTACCCTCTATCTCTCTCCCACCTAACCCTCTCTCTTTGAAAATCTCTCCTCCTACCCACTCTCCCTCCTTTCGAAAGCCCTTCTACCCTTAACCCTTAAACCTTACCCTTTATCTCTCTCCCACTCCCCCCACACTCTCTCAAGTATCTCCTTCCCACCCCCTCTCCCTCTCTCCCCTCTACCCTAAACCCTTAAACCCTCCCTTTATCTCTCTCCCACTCCCCCCTCTCTCTTTCAAGTCTCTCCCTCCTACCCCTTCTCCCTCTCTCCCCTCTACCCTTAACAACCCTAAACCCTTGTACACCCCTACCCTTTATCTCTCTCCCAATCTGCCCCCTCTCTCTCAAGTCTCTCCATCCTACCCCCTCTCCCCCTCTCCCCTCTACTCTTAACCCTTAAACCCTAATCCCTTCTACTCCCTACCCTCTATCTCTTGAAAGTCTCTCCCCCACTCTCCCTCTCGAGCTCCTCTACCCTTAACCCTTAAACCCTACCCTTTGTCTCTCTCCCACTCCCCTCCACTCTCTCTCAAGTCTCTCCCTCCCACCCCCTCTCCCTCTCTCCCCTCTACCCTAAACCCTTAAACCCTACCCTTTATCTCTCCCACTCCCCCCACTCTCTCAAGTCTCTCCCTCCCACCCTCTCCCTCTCCCTCTACCCCTAAACCCTTAAACCCTACCCTTTATCTCTCTCCCACTCCCTCCCTCTCCCTCTCAAGTCTCTCCCTCCTACCCTCCTCTCTCCCTACCCTTAACCCTTAAACCCTAAAACCTTGTACACCCCTTACCCTTTACCTCTCTCCCACTCCCCCCTCTCTCTCAAGTCTCTCTCTCCCACCCCCTCTCCCTCTCTCCCCTCTACCCTAGACACTTAAACCCTACCCTTTATCTCTCTCCCACTCCCCCCTCTCTCTCTCAAGTCTCCCCCTCCTACCCCCTCTCCCTCTCTCCCCTCTACCCTTAACCCTTAAACCCTAAACCCTTGTATACCCCCTACCCTTTATCTCTCTCACACTCCCCCCTCCCTCTCTCAAGTCTCTCCACCCCCTCTCCTCCCCTTTTCCCTAAACCCTAAACCCTACCCTTATCTCTCTCCCACTCCTGCTCCTCCTCCTACCCCCTGCCCCTCTCTCCTCTACTCCTTAACTCTTAAACCCTAAACCCTTGTACACCCCCTACCCTTTGTCTCTCTCCCACTCCCCCCCTCTCTCTCAAGTCTCTCCCTCCTACCTCCTCTCCCCCTCTCCCCTCTACCCTTAACCCTTAAACCCTAAACCCTTCTACTCCCTACCCTCTATCTCTCTCCCACTCTCTTCAAAGTCTCTCCCTCCTGCCCACTCTCCCTCTCGAGCTCCTATACCCTTAACCCTTAAACCCTAGGACCCCCTACCCTTTATCTCTCTCCCACTCCCCCCCTCTCTTTCTTAAGTCTCTCCCTCCTACCCCCTCTCCCTCTCTCCCCTCTACCCTCAACCCTTAAACCCTAAACCCTTATACCCCCTACCCTTTATCTCTCTCCCATTCCCCCCTCTCTCTCTCTCAAGTCTCTCCCTCCTACCACCATTCTCCCTTTCTCTCCCACTCCCTCCATATCTCTCTCTCAAGTCATAATTTAAAAATATATAATTTATATTTATATTAATATTAAATATTATTTTTTAATAGAGGGGGTTCAACCGAACATTTTTATAATGTTCGACCGAACTCCATTCAAATCTATTTTTTATTGTATGTTAAATGTGTTCGGTCGAACACTAGTTTGGTCAAACCCCTATTCAACCGAACATTAATTTTTTTTTCAACTGAATAGTGGTTCAACCGAACCCACTTATTTTCAGCCACATCCTCTCAGGCACCAAAATTGCTTAGAATTTTGTACTTTGAAGCTCGATTTGAGAATGAAAATGGAGGAGATCTCAGAAACCCAATTGGTATCAGGTTGCTCTCAAAATGAGCTATCCAATGAATATAATTTTAATATTTTTTGATTATATTATCTATTTGTTTTCTAAGTTTGATTAGATATAGGTTTTTCACCGAAAACAAAACTCTTTGTTCTGCACATGTGAAAAAATAGAAGATTATCAAAAAAAAAATTTAAAAATATGAGTGCACCAAATATTGGAGTCCTTGATCGAACAAAAAAAAAAATTTCGATACGTACATAAAAGTTATGCGTTATACGGTCGCGTTATGTCTGAATTGTAATTGATTTGACTTTGAAACTTGATTAAAGAAAAAATATTCAATAAAAAACTATCTAACCAAGTGGAAGCACTAGATATCGGAGTGAGAAATCTAAATTCGAAAGAATTAGAAATTTATCTTTCAAGGAAAAAATGTTATGCATTATACGGTGTGCGTCACTTTTTAAAAATGTTGTTTTTTGAAAAAAACCAATTTTCGTGGGAGCTGGAAAAAGAAGTGCAATCTGATTCCAAAATTTTTGAAAAAAACATTTTTAGAATCTAGAGACAAAATGTGACAAGACTCTAGTTTGCATCATCTTCAAATTCCTCATGGTTTAACCACTATAGGTGCCCGAATGTGAAGATTTAGTTAAAAAAAATAAAATCAGTGTCCAGTTTGGCCAAAAATTGTAAACCACTATTGTGGGATCACCCGATTATGTCTTCACTTAAGAAATATGTCAAGAATGTATAGGCCAAAATTAAGAAACTTTCCCTTCATCAAGGTCTAATCCTACATTTATGTAAGTATCATGAGGCTTTGCTTCCCTCCCCTGCGACTGTGTGCAAGAATACTTTAACTATTTTGGACTCCACTATTCCTCTGGGGGACCCAAGCCCTTCTGTCATCATTGAGGAAACTCCCCCTACCATTCGCCGTAGTACCCAGGCCCAAGGTAAATCCCCTGCTAATGATAATATCCCTCCCATCCTTATCAATTGCAAACCCCTGTTAGAGCCTACACCCATGACCATTTCTTCTAGGTTGGGGGAGTTTGATAACACCAATGATGATGATGATTCATGGAACCCAACCCTGCATAATTTCCCTATCCACTCCTTGGCTTAGGGCCACAACTCAAAGGTCCCCAACACCCCACTCAGTCCTAACCCTGGCCCTCATAATTCCCCCAACATGTGCATCAACTTGGATGAAACTAGGAATGTCCCTAGGTCTATTCATTTTCCTGTCAACCCCATATGAAAAATATTGAATGAAATCTCTAATACTATCAATGTTCATAATGATATTATGAAATGGCTCTTGGGGAAGCTAGTTACTACTAAGGAGAGGATTCAAATCCTTGGAGGCAAGGTGCTAGAATAACAGATTGCGTGGCCTGGGGAGGTGGAGAACAAAATGCATTGGGACATGATTACCTCCTTGGCCAGGTCCTTTGAGAGGTGGGAAAGGTGGGAGAAAGATCTAGATGATCTTTGGGCCATTGTTGGGTTGAAAGAAGATAAAAAGAGCTTAATGGCTAAAATTGATGCCATTCACCAGACCCAAGTGAATACCATGCAGTGTTTGAGGGTTATCACCAACTACAACAAAGAAACTGTGAAAAATATGGCCCTCACTCTTTAGGTGTTTCAGGACGAGATAAGAAAGAGCCAGGGGAAGCATCTTGCAGATGGGGAGGAATATGGTCATGTGCAAAAGAAGAAGGGTAAGAAGGTGGAAACCTCAGGTCGTGATGTTACCAAGGGTACTCAAGCCATTCTTCAGGGGCCTATGACTTTCGAGAAGAAGCTCAAGTTCATGTGCTAGGAGTGGAACACAATCACTAGTCTCAAGCTTTTAGGAGACCTATACCTGTCAGGTTTTTTGTGTTGGTCCTAGTCATGTGGTTTCTTTTTGTTTTTATTCTTGTTGGTTGAAATATTTAAGCTTTAGTTCTCATTTAATTTTTTGGTCTTCTCACTACTCATGAGTTGCTGGTTTGCCTCTATGGCTAGTTTGTAATGGGTATTGGCCCTTCTAGTTTTAATATAAAAATCAAAACAATAATGCGAAGGTCATCTCATCATCTAGGCATTAGAAATATTCTATTAATTTATCCTTTAAATTCAATATACTTATTATCCCTATATCTATCACTTATATCTATAAATATAGTAAGTCACATCAATTTACAATTCACCCAAATAGTAATTTTTTTATATTAATAATAATTTATCAAGTCATAGATACATTTCCATCATATCACATAGAGTTTACTTCAGTTGGTACTTTTACAAAATATTATAGTTTAGATCCTCCACAGAATATACATATCAGTCCAAGTCAAAATTCATATACACTAGAAATTATAGATTAAAAGGTACTACTATTAACTGCTAGCATACTATTTTAATCAAGCCCCCAAAAAAGACATAGTATGACTTATTAACTTTCACACTCCTTGTTTTTAACTTCAAACTCAGCAAAATTGGCTTCACTATCATTTGGTTGAGCCATTGAGATGTCTTCAGAGATAGGAGGATTAACAACATTGTAGATAATTTGAGGTCTGTTCAGATTCCCAGCCTAGTTGTTGCCTGTAGTAGCATCATTAAATACTCTTTGGAACTCCCTCAGAGCCTTGCGAAAGGTCTCTAAATCTCCCTACTCATGGTGCCAAGTATGCCCACACTTGACCTCTGATTTGTTCACCATCATGACCCCATCCATGATTAGCCTCATGAACTTGGACATTGAGATTTCCATAGTCACTGTTACCTACAAGGCAATGGATAGAAAAGTGAGTCTCTTATTAGACTCAGTAAGCCCCCTTCTTCTATCTTAAAATTTCCCCTCATTCCTTACCCTCCAAATATGCCATAGAATTTCAGTAGAAAGGAAATCCCAAAAGACATGCAATTATTTTTTAAGTTTCCTATTGGTGAACAATATTTCATTCCATTTCAAACTACCATTAACATTCCAAATTACCAATTCATTACAAAAAATATTCCAAACCTCTTTAACATATAAGCAATCAAAAAATATATGAATAATGGGTTTCAGGGTCATGCAAATGTTGGACAGATCCACATCAGATTGACTAATTTTAAATGGAAGCTTTTGTAATAGGAGAAACCACCTGAAGCAAGCCTTTTTGGGCTCGATTATATTATGCCGAATAGAAGAGAAAATATTTTTCCAATTATTATCAAATAATTTCACATTCCAACACTTATTAAGATATTCCTTGACAGAGATGTTACTGGTTAGCATTTTTTAAATAGCTTTGGCTTTAATTTCCATTAGAGGGGTTCCATCATCCCAAATAATATCATTAGCAACATCAAGAACAATATCAGAGTCACGAGGAAAAATAACATTTTTGCACACTTCAGAGATAGTATTATAAGTTATAGTAGTATTAATACTTGGATTAAACTCAACATCTAAATTATCCCAAGTTTTAATTTAACCATTGTCCACAATGTTTTGGAAGTTTTGGATTCCATAGATATTCCATTTCTTCACAGAGCACCCTTGTAATAGGGGGAGGGGTTTCCCCTTGTGTTCCAGGTTCCACTAAAGAGAGCAGTATGATTGGAAATTTAGGTTGTTATCACCTTTGATATTACAATCTTTAAACTTAACTTTATGCTCCACTAGCTTCCAGGCCTTCCATAGGCTTTTGAACACTGGGGAGCAAGCAGGAGACATTAGGTATTTACTCATGATAATATCACAAAGGGGTAGTCTCTTCTAGGATTTTTCTTGCTTGGGTGAGGCCAAAATTATATTGTTCCTCACCAAAACTTTCCATGGCTCTTCGCCACAAACCACCCTTGCAATCCACTTGGCAGTGATTGCAATGCCTTGGGTTCTCAGATCCTTGAGCCCAATACCACCTTGTAGCTTATCAATGTAGCACCACTCCCAATTAATGGAGTGCTTTTTTCTCTTTCCTTTGCCATCTGACCACAAGAAAATCTTGATTCTTTTTTGAATTTCATTAACCTCATAGCTACTAAAGAACCACATAGATGCAAAGTAAATGCTATAGGAGGATTTTTTTTTGTTGCAAACTTGGATCCTGCCTATAAGTGATAGGCATTTCCTATTCCAGTTTCCCAATTTCTTTTCAATTATTTTACTTATCTAGAGCCACATATCCATTAAGTTGGGGTCAATCACAAATGGTATTCCTGAGTACCTTACTTGCTTATTGGGTCCCTCCATTGGAAGTCACACTTCTGCAACCAATTCAATGGAGATTCACCCCACCCCAGAAAATTTGATTTAGCAATTGATATTTTTGCATTGGATGCTCAGTAAAGAAGGTCAAGTTTCTCCATCAGAATTCGAAGGTTATTTTCCTCAAGTTTTAAGAAAATGGTCGCATCATATACAAACTAGATATTAATTAATTCTTTCTGATCTAGCAGAGTGATTCCTTTAACCTTAGGTGATATAGATTGGTCTGTTAGCAAGTAGTGCAAGGCATCTAAGGCAATAACAAAGAGAGTAGGGGCTAATGGGCAACATTGTTTGATGGATCACCCCAAGGGGATTTCCTCTAAGAGACAACCATTAACATCCACCTACATGATGATGTCCTTTAGTAAAGTATCAACAACATTACAAAATTCCATAGGGAACCCAATGGCTTCCAAGGTAACCCTCAAGAAGCTCCATTCCACTCTGTCATAGGATTTTTTGAAATAAAGTAGGAGCATAGCCGAGTTTTGGACATATTACTTTGACCATTCCATTTCCTCCCAACTTGTGATTAAATTTTCAAGGATGTAGTTTCCTTTGATGAACTCGGTTTGCGTGTTGTTGAGGAATTTCGGGAGGATTTAAACCAGCCTTAATGCCAAGACTTTATCCAAAAATTTGTAGGAGACATTCAGTAGTGTAATAGGTCTCCAATTTTTTATCAAAGTCTTGTCTCCCCCTTTGGGGAGCAACTGGATGATGACTTTGTTAATACTCTTGCCCAGAGCAACCTGAAATAGATCATCACTTATCCACTCACCAAAGGTCTTGTAGAACTCCACTGATAGTCCATTCCAACAAGGAGACTTTTCATTACTCATGGAGTGTATAGCTCTCAAGATTTCCTCTATTGTTATCCCATTAGCAAGTCTGGAAGCATCCTCCCTGCTAATTTTCTTGGGAATGATCCTTTTAATTCAACTTTTGGCCTCCTTGTTGCTCTCCCCATTATCCTAGGAGGTGAAAATCTTCTTGTAGAAATAGTGGAATTGCCTTAGGATATCCTCCTAGGTGGAGAAGAGGGTTCCTTCTTCCTAGATTTTCCCAACTTGCTCTCTACAATTTTTTTCCTTGATGTAGTTTAAAAAGAATTTTGATCCTTTGTCCCCATAGCTTAACCAAGTGAGCTTAGCCCTTATCTTGAGGCCTCTAGTTTTATGGGCCTGTAGCTTTCTAAATTTATCCTTGGCCAATACAAGTTCATCACTATATTTTATGTTACTAGGGTTAGTTTGTACCAGGGTTTCAACATTTACCAGGTTCTCTTGCAACCGATTTTCCTCTTTCCTAGAGTTCATAGTCCTCTTCTTTCCAATTGTTTGAAGAAGATTTGTCCAAGCCACCACATTGTTTTTCCATCTCTCGAAGGCACTCATGTCTTTAAGGATCCATTTATTGATTTCCCTAGTGGAGCAACCCCATCCCCACAGTTGTTGTCCTGAAGCAGACTTGCATTCAAGATAAACTTTAACTATTTTGGAATATCATTTGGCCTATCATGATGGGAGGTCACCCTTCCTTTGATGGGGTGGTGATCAGATAATGTGTAGGGGTAAACACAGACTTGATGCTCAGAGTCATCTAGGAGAAACTTGAATGTGTCCTTATTTGCATAAAACCTATCATGCCGACCATAGTAAATCCTTTTTCCTCCCTTTTAGCAATTGCACCATGTAAACTATACACCATGGTAGTCCTTTTTATGCCTTTCCAATGGGTCAAGGAGCTTCATTTTATTCTTGTTCCTCAACCAAAAGTGCATTTTAGCCCCTTTCTAGGTCATGTCAATTTCACCCCATTTTTCTTCAGCTTTCTCTACCATATTGAAATCTCCCCCAATCAACCATGGGACATTTGGCAAGGTTGCCAAACATTGCCATAGCATGATTCTATCATGATGATCATTTGGGGCATAAAATGATCATGCCCCAAAGCTTTCTCCATCCTTATTAATGGTTATCCAAACTTCCCTATTACAGGGTGAAGCTCCCCAGTTACTTACAAACTATTTTCATTTATTGGAAGCCAAGATGGTTGCACCTCCCCTACCCTTTTCATGATTGGTGTTGATGTAGCATAAATCCTTCCAGATTAATTTCATGTTTGTAACATCAAGCATAAAACATGTCACCTTTATTTCTTGGAGGAGCACAAAATCCTTCTTGGTCTCCAGGTTTAAGAACCTCCTTATAGTATACTTCTTGTCAAGGGATTCTAGCCCCCTAACATTCGACAAAATAATATTAAGATTCATTGTCTACATTAATGGGGGTATCCTCTTGGTTGTTCTTAAATTGCTCAAAGAATTTAGGGAGCTTCTCCTCCCCCTTAGGCCTTTTAGCCATCGAGGATTGTGCAATGAAACTAATCTTTTTCCGTTTAGTTTTAGTCAGCTTGATCCCCTTGTTTGTTGGTAAGGGTATGTCGTATTTCCTAGGTCTTCCTGGCCCATTCCTAGGCTTGTGAGATTTTTCCACCTACCCCTTTGTGATAGTATCATTAGAATTAACCTCAATTTATTCTACAGGATCTAGGAAAGGTTTTACTAGGGCAGGGTCAGCATTAGTGACAACTTCAAATGGGCTTGGGCTTGCACAACTAAAATTGTCCTGCTTGAGGTTATTGTTGGGTTCGCTCTCCTAGCCTAAGGGGTCAAGGTGAAAAATAGTGATGTATAAGTTATCTTGGCCAGAGCCAAGATGAGAATCATCCTACCTAACCACCATCCCCGAGACAATATCATTAGTAGGTTAAGGTGAGCAAGCAACATAATCATTAGATCCAGAGGTAGGGAAGTTGGAGATTTCCTCAACTCTCGGGCCCCCAGACAAGCTAGCCTCTTCAACACATTTGTCTTGACCTAGTCCCTTAACGAGGGAGAGTTTCCCAAATTATCCTTTTTTAATTGCATTATAGTTACCTCATTACAGGTGTGGCTACCTTTCAGGTGGTTTTCCTCAATCCTTTTCCTAATTTCATGCATAGAAAGTTGGCGAGCATTTAGCTTTTCCACTTGCTCAGGGCTAGTTCTGGGGGGGAGGTTAGGTGTGGGTGCATCCCTTTCTTTCAGGAATTCAAGAGTGGATACTATCCCCTCATCAACCCCGCCATTACTTGGAATGAATTCACCCTCCTCCACTGGAGTCAAGGGATTATTAACATTGTTAGTTTCAAGGTGGTTGCTTTGTGTGTCCTCCATATTAAGAGTCTTCGAAACATCTTCGTTGCTCAAGGGGTTTGACCTAGGGTCAATATTTGGCTCCACACTAGGATTAAAATTATCGACCTTTGTCAATTTATCATTAGAGGTCTTGGTTTTATTTTTATTTTTCTCTATTTATTTCTTAATGAGAGGGAAATTCTTTCAAATGTGCCCATCTTTATGGGACAAGTAGTAGGCATTAATGCCCTCGAGGAATTTGATAGGACAACTAATGTCTTTATCATAATCCTCTATGGTAATACTAGGCAAAATATTAATCCTAGGGTTAAGGGACACCAATTCTCTAGTATCGAGGTGGGGGAGAGAGGCTTTTATCTCATCAACCCTAACCACCTTACCGAATGGAGCGAGGAGAGCCATAACCAATTTCAAGTACTCTAGAGGAACATTCTTGATCACCACCCATCTTGGGCAGGAAAGAGCAAGGACTTCATCAACAATGGCCTTTAGAGACCCAGCTAAGGCCCTAAAAACAAAACCTTCCAAGTTCTAGAATGATTTATTAACAACTTTCTCTTGCATACTATGATCTTTTAGGGAAATAAAAAAGATCCCACGTTGGAGCATTCTACAATAACTAACTTGGATACCAAATTTCATAACCCAGACATTAGAGAACCAGGCATCTAAATATTTACTTGTGGGAATTTTATTCAAGTCAACAACAGCAAAAAAGAAATTGCAACATCATTAAGTTTGTTTATTTGACCCTTAATAACATCTTTCATTTGAGGGTTATGAATGAGTTTTGCATAGCAAGAAGTGTTTGGGGGCTTACCTTCTCCTCCCGGTCCGCCATTGTTACCCACCTCGCTTTGGTCTTCTTCAATAAAAAACATTGCAGAGAAAGGAATGATGACGCTATCACTGGTGACTGCCTCTTTAAATGAAATCGCAGGTTGTTTAAGGCCGCTCCCTCTAGCATCAACATTGAGGGGTTCTGAACCCCCCTCCATAAATGCCTTCATGGAGGCGAAGTCATCCTCGGAGCCAAAGCTTGATGAAACGACAACACACACAAGTGAAACCAAATGGAGAGAAAGAAAAATGAATTCAAAGACTTAATCAAACCTATGTGCGTGTGGGTGAGGACTTGGCCTCCCCAACCTGGCACATACGAAAGCCTACAAGAGGGTCAGGCACACAACCCCAAAACCACGTTGCAGAGCACTCAGAAACCCTCTTTTTCCTTGCACCATATATTATTATTTGAATGTATAATATATTACCCAAATAGTAATTCCTAATGGATAGGAGTTTTATACTCCTCAAATATTACTCAAGATTCACATACATAATTAGAAATACCAATAAAATAAAAAATGGCGGAATTCAAAATTCAATGCTTTTATCAAAAAATTGAATTTTGCAGAAAAAACAAATTTAATTCCGAACATATCATGTAAACACAATTTAAACCAATTTGGATTTCACACACCATTATCCAATTAACACATTCCATTGACCATAAAAATTAGAGACAAATCAAGGAATGCATTTAATTACTTCTTCCAACTAGTCAATGCTAGTTACATATCACCATCTACAATTTTAATTTCAATCAATTTCCTTTTCCAAATTTCTATTCAACATCCATTCAACACTAGATTTTAGTTGCTTTTCAAATTCAATTATTCCCACTCCTCTACTAGAATGAAGTAACTCTACAATCTAATTATATTTAACTTAAACATCTCCTCAGTGCACAACTAGTATAATATTTTCTCTAAATAAATTAAATAATTTTGGTGTAAATTTCTTAGCATCCACTTCTCTTGCCTCCTTAGTCGTGACATGCATCACTTCATCTTTGCACATAATAAATTTATTTTTGGTTATTTTTTTTACCTTCATTAACTCCTCTATGCTTACCCATAGCCTACATATGATATTGAATACATTTGAATTCTTTTATTTCCTCTCCATTTTCCCTTATGTGATCCCCTTGTGTTATACTCCTATTCTCATGTCATATAATTTGTCCTCTTCCTCTTGTCTTTGAAAATTTTTCTAACCTCTATTTTGGCCATGCCTCTTCCATTCATATGCCTAACAATGACCAAAAATAAAAAAAATCTTATGCATTTTTACTTCTCCTTTCTCCTTAGCTATGCATACCTTATCTTTTCAAAAATTACATCCCATAGATGACTCCTCATATTCCTTGTTAGGCAATGAAAATTTAAGTTTTTTTAAACTACTTTCCAATACTATCCACCCCCTCCTATTTTCCTTTTTCAATTATTTTATTACCCTCTACACATTATTAACCTCTAGGTTGTGTGGAATTTTCAAAATATTCAAGAATCATTGAGCATTTAATTACAAAGAATAATTGAACTAAAAATAAGAATTAAAATAGATATTTTATCAATTGAAAATGACAATAATGTAACATTAATCTGCCTCATGAACAACAAGTCCAAAATTTATTCACAATCTAAAATAAAAATTAAACCAAAATATTTTTTAGTGATGTATATCACCAATTCACCCAAGATGCTCCTGCATTAGACACAATTTGGTATGAAATTTGTGAACTTGGACTCTAAAAATGGAGTTGATTAGTCAGAGTACTCTCCTATGTTGTGAATAACTTGCAACATAATCCATTGTTGTGATCAATGACTCGCAAAAACTTTTTTTTTTTTTTTCTAGCACTTCGATGAAATTTTTTCCATCTTCCTCCACAAAATTTATCTTTTATTATTATTTTACTTTGTGGAACTCCTCCCAACATAAACTAAACTCTATTTCCACCTATAACTTCCTATCATTCTTCATTTCGAGGGACTCAACCCACCAAACCTATCCAACTCCACAAAAATTCTTCTCCCAATTCCTCACTCACCACTATACCTACACACATATCCATACTAGTAGTATAGAAATAGAATATTTCCATGATTCCCTCATCCATGTTTACCTCTTCTTCTTCAAACTCTTAGTGTTGTATTCCAACATAATTACTTTTTTCTAGCCATACCATAACCCTCAGTACCTTCATGCCTTCTTCTTCTACTCTCTTCAATTCAATTTGACATAAAAAAATCATACACTTCACAATTGCAAGATTTAGATAAATCAAAACTTACCTCATCTTTTTCTACCACTCCAAACTCTTTAGTTTATTCTTTCTTATCCTTTTCCTTCATTATGCCAACTACTCCAAGCTTTAGCATGATTGAAAAAAATGTTTCTTTTTCTTCCAAGACCTTCAAATAGTGCTAAACAGTGGAGTTGCTCCTCACTATCTCTTCTCTATCTTTCAATGCATTTAAAACATATTTTTTTCATCTTTGTTTATTGCATATGTATTTAATCTACCATTATGAATAGATTCTCAATCAAATTGATATGATCATCCCAAAAGAATATGGCATGCATCTATTGGTATCACATCAAAAAAAAATTCATCTTTGTAATTAGCAATTTGAAAACTTACCAAATATTGGTCATTCACTAACAAATAGTGCTCCTTTTGCAACCACAAAACTCAGTATGGGCTAGGATGTCTGGTTCTCTTCATTTTTAGCTTGTCTACCATTTCCTCGGATACTATGTTGTTGCTACTACTACTGTCCATAATGACATTGCAACATTTCCCACTCACCTTACACTTCGTTCAGAATAAATTTCTTCTTTGAATAGGCTCTATTTTCTCCTTATTTGGATTCAACAAAATTCTTCAAAATTCCAATGATTCTCCTTTGAGATCCTCTCCACGCCTTGGTGAACCCATAATTTTATTTTCATCTTGTGCTGTATGTACTCTTTCCTCTTTTCTTTGTACTCTTTCCTCCTTTCCCTATACTCCATAATGAACCACTGGAACCTTTTTCTCTACCTCTTCCATTAGAGTAATCTCCTCTTCCTTTAGCTTCTTGTCCACTAGCATGAGATGTGCTTGCTTCATCTCACTTATTTGGGTAACTTTTACCACTACTAGGCTATTGTTTTCACATGAAAATATACCTCTACCTCAGTATTTATTTTCTTGCCTTCTTGTAATTTCCTCTTCCACCTTCAATTCATATCAGTATGCCTCTTCAATACTAGTTATTCTTATCATAATCATCTCATCTTGAATAGAATTTTGTAACCCATTCACATACCTTGATACTTTCTCCACATCATCATTTACATGTCTTGCTCATATGTTCATCTTATAAAACTCCCTTATGTGCTATTGCACATTCTT
The DNA here is from genome assembly GCA_007258455.2 of Sequoia sempervirens. Taxonomy (NCBI): domain Eukaryota; kingdom Viridiplantae; phylum Streptophyta; class Pinopsida; order Cupressales; family Cupressaceae; genus Sequoia; species Sequoia sempervirens. Next base: position 102,552,329 of record VDFB02168118.1, read on the forward strand.
CTCTCTTTGTTTTAGATTTTTCAACTTTTTGAACAAAATAATTAGGTAATCTATAGGAAAATTTTTTTTTTCAACTTCGTCACCATCCTCTACCAATATTTAATATCATCATTGCATTTTTATTCTTTCTATTTGCACGTGATCCCACCATAGGGAAGCATGCCCCTTCAATCTTATGCATGCAAAATTCACATGTATTAGTTCTCCAATCATTTTATAATCAAATTATTCATCCATCTTTGAAATCCAATCAATCAAGTCTTAAGGATTCAAATTCCCCTTATAAGTAGGAGTGTCCAATCGGTGTTCACTACTAATCTTCACCATTTCTTTCAAAAATATACTCTCATCCATGTTCTCTCCTTCATCCTCCAAATCAATTTCAAGAGCTCCTACTTCATCCTCATCCTCACTGAAAGCTACAATAGGTAATCTTATTCATTGTTCTATTTCCATCACATCCATTCTCATTGTGATGCCTCTCAACATCTCCACAATGATTGCACTATCATCATTTTGCGGTCCTCTCTGCCCAAATCCTTGATATAACATATTCATACCATCCACAGTTGTAGATATTATCCCTTACAATTAAATACAACACCAAATCTCAAGGTCTTCCAACCATGGACACAAACCGCTCAAGTCTTCTCCCACTCTGATACAAACTAGTGCAGTTTGAAATTCAATGGCTTTATCAAAAAATTGAATTTTGTAGCCAAAAGCATATTTAATTATGGACATACCATGTAAACACAACTCAAAGTAATTTGGGTTTCACACACCATTATCTAATTAACACATTCCATTGACAATAAAAATTAGAGACAAATCAAGGAATTTATTTAATTACTTCTTGCAACTTGTTTCAAGCAGATACATATCACCATCTGTAATTTAAATTTCATTCAATTTCCTCTTAAAAATTTATGTTCGACAACCATTCACCATTGAACTTTCTCTTTCTTGCAAAATTCAATTATTCCCACTCCTATATTATAATAAAGTAACTTTGCAATCTAATTTTATTTAATTTACACCTCTCCTTGATGCATAGCCAACATTATCTTTTCTCTACATAAATTATTTATACCTTTTTTGTAATTTTTTTAGCATTCACTTCTCCTACCTCCTTAGTTATGTCTTGCATCACTTCATCTCTACACATATTAAATTCTTTTTTGGTTTTTTTACCTTCATTAACTCCTCTATCCTTATGCATGGCCTGCATATGATACTAAATACTTTTTTTTTTTTTTCCCATCCATTCTCTCTTATGTGAACCCCTTATTTTCTATTATTTTTCTTATGTCATTTAATTTGTCCTCATTTTATCTTTGGGAACTTTTCTAACTTCTATTTGATCCATGCCTCTTTGATTCCTATGCCCAATGATAACCAAAAATAAAAATTCATTTTTATTAAATGCATTTTTTATTTCTCCTTTTTCTTTAGTTGTGCTTGCCTTATCTTTTCTTGTCTTTTCAAAAATTACTTCCCATGGATGACTCCTCATATTCATTGTCGAGTGATGAACATTTTTTTTTTTTGAAATCCTTTCCAAAACTATGTGCCCCCTCCTATTTTACTTTTTAATTGATTTTATCAACCTCTGTAAATTATTAACCTCTAGTCTACACAAAAAAAATCAAAACACTCAAGAATCATTGATTGTTTAATTAAAATGAATAATCAAACTAAAAATTAGAATTAAAATAAGATATTTTATCAATAGAAAATGAAAATAATGTCACTTTGATCTACCTCTCAAACTACAAATCTAAAATCTATTTCCAAGCCAAAATAAAAATCAAACCAAAATACTTTCGAGTGATGCAAATCACCAATTTTTCCAAGATACTCTCACATTAAAAAAACATAATATTAGATATCACTAATTTTATCACCAACGTGTGAGTAATATTAACTAGAAGAAGACCCAAGCATTAAACTAGTTTTTCACTTGGGCACCCTAACAATGGGGTATTCAATTTTATGTTGACTTCAATATGGTGAAAAACCTTTACTGACATGTATAATTAGTCTAGTAGAGTAGTATTCTAGCCAACATAAGCAATTTTAAAATCTTATATTTAGCCATTCTCAAACCCAACACTTGTTGGCTTCAACTAACACAAATAATCTACATAGAGACTAACAATATGATTCACATTCACTAAAGTTAAGAGGGATACAAAACCTGATTAGAGGTCTACAACATTTTCAATGGGCCTTAGAATAATTGAAGAAAGGAATTAAATTACAATTGTTTTATAACACAAAAATAAAGGTGACCATCATATTACTACAGACAAGATGACTACATGGGATATAATATAACATGGAGCTTTTCCCTTCAATCTAGTTGTAGTTATAATTTATCTTCTTGGTGGTAGCTATAATTTATCCTATTGAGTATATTTTAATCAACCTAGATATAATTACCCCATTCTAATTCCTATATTATATTTTTATGTATAATTAGTAGTAATTTTTATAGAGGGAGACCCAAATAAATAGGATTTCCATTATGTAGGTTGTTAGAAAAAAACAACATTATGTGGAAGTATAGTTTTTCATTTATGCAGGTCAAATTGTAAAAATTCATAGCCTATTCTTGAAAGACTACCATGCACTTATTTCAAATTTTTGATGTGCTTCTACTTTTTACATAACTATTTATTTTATATATAATATGTATATGATCTTAAATGAAATCTTTTGTCTAGTGCATCATATTTCCAATTTTATAATAAAATTTATATATTTAATTAAGAATACAATAAAACATACATTTTAAAATTGATGAAATATTTAAAATGGTAAAAAATGAAATATAAATGATATTAAAATAATTAAATTTTTTTCACAAAATACACATATATATATATATATATTATATTATATTATTTTATTAATGTTGGTAGAACTGATGAGAATGCTAAGTTTTTTTTGGTAAGCTATCACCACAATGACTCTAGATATGTATATAATGGATAATTATAATTGGAAAAGTTCTATTTGGGATCTATTTTAATATGAATTAATCGAACTAGACCATAATTTCCACAAAAATATAATAATTCTTAAACTTAGATGTGTTGTAAATTTTTCTAAAAAGGAAACACAACTTTGAAATTTCATAGGTATGCATAATTATAGAAAGGATGGACTTTAAGAACCATACCACATATAAGAGAAAATGGATAGTAATACTAGGATTGGATGTGAGAGACTAAGTGAATGAAAATAGTGTCAACATAGAATTTTGAATTTAAACCCATTTATTGAATGTATTTTATTTTATATTATTAAAAGAGACATTTATTTGTTTATGAACATACCATTGGTAAAACTATGTATTTTTTAAATGATGAAAATTTTTCTATTGGTTTTTCATTTTCTTATTATTTTTATTTATGTTTATCTTCATGTGACTAGGAGGCTTATAGGGAGCAACATGTGAAATTTGTGATTTGTGTAATTTCACATTCAACATAAGATAGACACCTTTACTTTTGATTTCTATCTAGAGCTTTCTAGGAAATAGTTACCATCAACTTAATATATGGTATTTTTTTTGTTAGAATATAGGTTGGTGTATTACATGTTTCAACTAATTAGGCCAAACTAATTGATGTTGTAGGTATTTGCAAATGTAAAACATATAAATGTAATTTCATTACAATGTTGTAGAGATGTGTGTGCTATAGAAAAAGTGGTAATGTAAATTCCTAAGTAGAGTATATGAATGTGATGTGAAGCAAAGCGGAGTTGGTGTAAATGTTGAGAAACATGAAGTGTGTTAAGTCGTATATTAAATTTTAATGGAACTGTCTCTAGCATATTGTTGATACATTATATTAGTTCAAATCTTGGTAGTGCGCCACCCTTTCTTCTTTCTATCTTATTCTTTGGATAGTAAGTCCTCCAAGTAGTGAGTCCACCTGGAAATGAGTCTTTCTCTAATATCTTGTAACTAATTATAATATATTGTGAGATAATCCTCACTGTGATTTTTCTTTTCTTGGGTTTTTAACATAAATCTGATGTTCTTGTGTAATGTGATGTGATGCATGCTTTAATTATCTCTTTCCATTTCTTTAAGTTAAATTAAATATATTGAATATATGTTTAAGTGGTTTTTGAGAATACGAATTCACCTCCCCTCTCAGTATTCTGGGTATTCAACAACAAGATATTTGATCTAGTTGTAGTTAGATATAGTAATCCAACAATCACGGATCTATTCTTGGTCTAATCTAAATTAGGAGATTCGTCATTTTTTCTCAATTTACAACTAATAACCATAGGATTACATACTAGTTTATATTCCTTCATTCCAAACTTCTTTAACATTTCCTTAACATATTTTGTTTACATGTAATGAATGTACCATAAATTTTGATTGACTAATTTGTAGCCCAAAGAATAAAGACATCTCACCAAATAGTAACATTTCAAACTCATTTTGCATCTACTCTACCAAATTCTTGGACATGATCTCATTTCCTTGAAAAATTGTCATCAACATACACAACCACAATCAAGATTTGATCTCTCTCAACCTTGAAGTAAAGGTTTCTATCAATAGTACCTTTTTGAATCCTTACTACAATAGGTACTTGTCCAATCTTGCATACCAATCTCTAGGAGCTTGTTTGACTCCATACAATGCTTTCTTCAACATGCAGAACATATCAAGATCTCTTGACAACTGAAAACCTTCCAGTTGTTCAATGTACAACTCTTCTTCTAGCTCACCATTCAAAAATTTAGAATTTACATCAATCTCATATACCTTGAAGTCTTTATGTTTTGGAAAATCCAAAAATATCCTAATGGCCTTCATTCTTTCTACTTGAGAAAAAGTATCTTGAAAATCTATTTCTTCCACTTATTTGTAAACCTTACACACAAGCCTAGCCTTGCTTCTGAGAACTTCTCCACTCTCATTCATTTTGTTCCTAAAAACCCTATTTAGTTCCTATCACATTCTTGTTTACTAGTCTTGGGACTACTTCTCATGTTTGATTATTCTCTATATGCCACTATTCTTCCATAGCTTTTATCCAATTTTTATCCTTGCATGCCTTAGTTGGTATTTTAGGTTATATCTCATCAATTAAATAAAAAAATTCTTGTTCCTCTACCATAGCAGCTTTTCTCCTTGTTAGTACACCTTACTTTTGTCTCCAATTATTTAATCCTCAGAATGATTCCTTTGTACATACTTAGGAGTCTTAGGATTATTTTCTTAAGCTTCTTCTACTTTTATTAGCATATATCCTTTTCTTTTTTTTTCTTCTTTTTCTTCTTCTCTGCAAGGGGGTTCACAAAATTCATATCTTTCTATCAGCACTAAGCTTTGATGTGATTCTTCATCCATTTTCACACTTTTAGTTTCAACTATCTTCTTTAACCTTTTTTTTGTAACACCTGTATGCCTTGATTTTTGTAGAATATCAAAGGAATATTTATTCATTTGACTTGTGAAATGTAGAAAATTGGTGCTCTATGTTTTAGGAGATAGAACCACCAATTTCATCCAAGTTTCATTCAAGGAAACCTTAGAGATCTCAATCCAGGGATGTAAATGAGGGAAAGAGATTTACAATAAGGTGTCTTAGGGGTGTGATTAAAGACTAAAAGGGGGTTCACCACGAAGCAAAGGCTTGGAAAGAAAAAAATGTATTGATATATAAACTTAACTATGCAACTCAAGATAAGAAACTAAAAATTAGAATAATGAACTAAGAAATGATAGAGGTACACCTGGAGAACTGAAGAAGCTTGGAACAAGGTTTGTACTCCTAAAAATTTGACTTTTAATGCACATTGGGACTCATACACCAGTAGGGCGATTTAGTCCCAATTTAGGGTTTCTAACAGAAACTAGAATCTTGAACTAGAAAATCAGGATCTACTAGAAATGTCTAGAATCTAGTATAATGGGACTCATATGCCACAAGTGGTGATTTAGTCCTAGTGCTAGCGTGTAGAGTAAAAAAAAGTAACCCTTTTTTCACACTTAGTTTGGGAATTAACAATTAATGATAAAATGTACTTAATTGTGCATTATTTAGGGTGTTGTAAAGTGTTCTCTTACACTTTCACACTAATCTAGGGATTTATTAATTAATTGTGGCTAATTGAGCTTAATTGGCCCCTTTAATTCAAATCTAAGCCTTATTAATTGCATTTTTCAAGGATATATCCCAACACCCATTAATGATATTACATAACATTTACATTAGCAAAATTGGAGTCCTAGAAAACTATGCTAGGACCTACTTGCCACTTTGGGCGAATGGGTCCTCCTAACCTAGGACACCCCTTTTTTGGCATATTTGAGGTGGGTTTTTGATGTTATTTCATCCCCCTGAAGCTTGGTCCTAGAAAATTGTGCTAGGACCCATTCGCCACTTTGAGTGAATGGGTCCTCCTTACCTAGGACACCCCTTTTTGAATTCATTTGTGGTGATATTTTATTGATTTTGAATCCTAGATCTTATGTCAGCTAGGATTATTTGAATTTTGGGGTTAATCCTTAGGTTTACTATAATATAAGGTTAATTCACATAGTTTCACCTAAGAATTATTATGCAAGCATCCTAAGAGTTTACATGAGCATTATAGAGCATTTCAAGAGCATTTTAAAAGCATTCAAGGGTAGATAATTGAACTTTTATTGCAAAAATTCAAGATCATATCATCATGTCAAAGGAATAGTGCATCAAGCATGTTGTTAAGCTAGTTTTGTTGATGTAGCATTCAATATCCATTTGCACAAGCATTATTCCATATCCAATTCAAGATCAAGATCTACATTCTTCATTTCCACTTCATGCTATATTGCATATTTACATTCCAATACTTTTTCCAAGGTATTATCATTTCATTGTTTCATGTTTCATGCTTCAATTTCATTGTTTCATCATAAGGTTTAATTACCTAAAAGGGGTTTGACCAAGGAAAAACCTTATCCTCTAACAATCAACAAGGTTTTCTCCTCTTTGATGTGTGTTTGCAGGTTTTTAGGTTGAAGATCAAGTGGAGAACAAGATTGGAGTAAAATTGTCAAAATTGCCAAGTTGCAAAGTTGTCATTTATATTGCAAAAACATGAAAACAAGGCTACGTAATTTGTTTCAAATTTGCAAGAGCTAAGCATCAAGGAGCTAGAAGTGTAGACATAAAGAAACAAAACCTAGAAGTCAGTTTTTAGAAACCTTAATAGGGATCCATTCACCACTTGGGGTGAATGAGTCCTCAATGACCTAAAAACAAGTTTTCAACAAGGTACACATTGTTTCAGCCTCTCAAAACTTCCCTTATTGTTGCTATAATAGCTAGGAGTCATTTTTTATTGTTATTTATGTGATTTAGCCCTCATAATTGAGTGAAACATCCCTAGAAAAATTAGTGGTTTATCATCTTGTTAATTCATTTTGATAAACCCTATATTTTTCTTCATTTCATTTTGGTGAGCCCAACTTATTGAATATTGTAGTTTTTTTATATTGGATTATTTTCCTTGCATCCTAGGATAAGATCTTACATTCATTTGCATTGAATTAGATCTAATTTAGGGTTTCCTACTTTGCATTCAAACTTACATCTCATCTAGGGTTTAGAATTGCATTGTTTTGCATTCTTTAAATTTGAAAAATATAAAAAACAAATCAATCATCTTGGACATCATTTAGATCACATAAATTTACATTTGAAAATTTTAAAAAATTACATTTCAAATTAGGTCTTTTCATTCATCATCTCATTACCATTTCAAATTGTATTTCATAGTACATTTGCAAAAATATGAAACTGAAAGTTACTATTAGAGACCTGAAACTGAAAGACATTAAAAAGGCTTAAAATTCAATCATAAACAATTAAAAAAAACCTTAATCTTGAACCCATTTACCCCTACTGGTGAATGAGTCCTTAATTAGATCTGAACTATATTTCTTGGCATATGAAAACTCATTGAAAAACACTTAAAAATAATTTAGAAATATTTCAAAAATCCTCATCTAGGACCAATTCGCCCCAACTAGAAAATGAGTCCCTGATCATATGCACTAATTTGAATTTTCTTGAATTTGAAATCTCTATTTTACGCTTATGTCGCTGTTACATTTTTGTTTTAGTTTTGTAATTTTTTTTCATTAAATTTAGTGAATCTAGCTTAGTTTGCTTCATTTAGTTCATTGTCAAAATTGCATTTACAACATTTCATTTCCAGTCTATTGCATAGCGTAATCAACAAATTACCTTATTTAAGTCTAAAAATCTAAAAATGGACAAGTTTTTTTAGCAATGTATGGAAGTCTTTGTTCTCTTTGGTTGATGTTTCAAGTTGTGTTTCTAGAAATAATCCTAATACAATTGATCCTACTCATGCTCACACAATTCCTAATGAGTTTCCTCGTGAAGTTGACATCATTGGAGAAGATGATGCTAGCATGAATGAATTCATGAATTATTTCCTTAACAATCTCAAGTATAATGTATCCTTTTACCCTTCCATGAAACAACCAACACAACTTGATATTTTAAGTCTTTTACATCCTAAAATTGAGTCACAAACCAAACCTAAACTTCCAATAATGGGTGAACCTATTAACTCTAACCAAGTGCATCCATCTTATGTTAACAAATTCACCAATACTCCTATCACCCTTCAAGAGACTTGTGTCCAAGGCCTTAAGATTTTAACTAACCAAGGATGTGACATAACTAATGAGCATGAAATTCATAAAATTTTATAGAAAATTCCTTTTGAACAAACAAAAGGGATAGGATATCAAGATCCTCGTCCTAACATAAGTGTCCTCATTCCTAAAGAACAATCGATGCCTAACAAAGAAGACGAGGTCATTGCAGGTCCTCTTGCTCTATATCCACTTAGAGAAATTGGTGAATCTAGCAAGAAATGAAGACCTTACAAATTAAAGAAATTACAATTCCCTTGTCTTCCATCTGAAACTGAAAGAACCTTGCACATACTTCTAAGTCAAGGACTTATCACATTACCACCCATAAGAGAAAATCAACATCCAAATTCTAAGAACACAAACACGTCTCATTGTAGATATCATAGAATTTTTGGACATAGTACTGATGAGTGTCATGCTTTAAAATAAATATTTAAAAAGTTTGATATCATAAAGTTAGTCCATTAAAGGCATGCATTAGGGTCCTTGCAATGTAATAGTTGTAGAGTATTCACATTCTCACTATTAAATGGTATACATTCATTGTAAATCATTTTCTTTGCCACAAGGAGCTCATTCTCATCACCTATATCGGCTCATCCTTGTCCTGCACTAAGTGGGGCATGGGTTAGTTATCCTTGTCCTAGTTTTGGTACATGTTGTTTACCCTTTGGCTAGTTGTTTTCCTTCCTTTTATTCATATTGAGATTGGGATGCAGAGCACCGGCTATAGGTTGACTTGCATGTTCCTTACTAGTCTCTTGTTCTTTTTCATGTTCTTTTATGTGATTTCATGTGTGTAATTTGATCCCTCATGATGTTTTGAGTTCGATGTATCTCTCTCTTTTTGTGACATTTCTTTATATTTACCTACTTTCTTCTCTATGTCATAAGCTTTTCCTTTATCTTTTTCATTTTTCTTACGTTTTCCTTTTGGGGATGATGCAAGGCGTCGAGATATTTAGGTCTCTTCCATGTTAACCCAAAATATTTTCCTTTATCTTTTGCATTTTTCTTGTGTTTTCCTTTTGGGGATGACACAAAGCATTGAGACATTTAGTTCTCTTCCATGTTGACCCAAAGGATTTTTTATTTTTTTTCTCTCTTTGTGTCATTCTTCCAATTCTATGAGTATTTCGGGAATGATGAAAATTCCAAGCTCTTAAGAAACATTGTAGCAAAGACATATTGACCTTGAATCCATAGATCCCTTATGCATTTTTGGGGGCAACCCTTCCTTGGACTATTTCATGGCATAGCTTTATTTTGGAAACATATGAGTTGGCATATGGCTTTCTGAGGAAAGCTCTCATGTCTTAGGAGAAAACATTAGATACTTTAAAGAAGTTGCTCACAACAATTGTGTTAGCAACCACTTTAAAGTGGGGGAATACATCGATGACATCTTTCATCATATTTCATGGCATGATTTTCTTTTTCATTGTGACGTGTTCTTTTCTTGGTGGTGGAATTGGGTTTGATGTCCTCCAAGAGTGCGATATTTCTAAGCATATGATATCCCTTGGTGGCATGATGTGAAATGACAAGTATCCCATAAGTGGCAATCTAATACTATTTGACTTGTCCTCTTTTGGATACATGAGGCATGATGTTCCCTAAAAAGAAGACCTTACATGAACAAAGAAAAATCCCCTTAAACAAGAACTTATAGACATAACAATCAAAATATTTCAAAAGTATAGCATTGTGGTGCCTTATCAAATCTGTCAAGAGGACAACTTCAGTATGGTATGGGTGGCTAATATGATTCTCTCATTTTTCACCTTGTTTGGATAACTCACCTAGTGGAAGGACTAAGGTTCCACTACCCTAGAGTGAGCACACATGTTACAGACAAATAGTCTATACATGGTCCACATAGTGTTGGATAAACTGTCAAAGCTTGATCTTTTTTCTCAGACAAACAACCACATTCCACATTGTGTTGGAATGATTGTGCTTGATCCTTTTTTTTCCTTTGTTTTTCTTGGCCTTTGATAGGGTATGACTATGTATGTTTGTTATTGTTGCATACATAAGTGTCTTAAATGTCTACTTTAGTGTGATTTTTTCAAGGGGTAAAAATCTCACTACAGTGGGTGCAAAATGTAGCATTGAAAAAGGTAACCCTTTTTCACGCTTAGTTTGGGAATTAACAATTAATGATAAATGTACTTAATTGTGCCTTATTTAGGGTGTTATAAAGTGTTTTCTTACACTTTCACACTAATCTAGGGCTTTATTAATTAATGTGATGCATGCTTTAATTATCTATTTCCATTTCTTCAAGTCAAACTAAATATATTGAATCCATGTTTAAGTGGTTTTAGAGAATACTGATTCAACCCCCCTCTTAGTATTCTGGGTGTTCAACAACATGATATCCGATCTAGTTGTAATTAGATATAGTAATCCACCAATTATGGATTTGTACTTGGTCTGATCTAAATTAGGAGATTCATCATTTTTGCTCAATTTACAACCAATAACCATAGTATTACATAGTAGTTTATAGTCCTTCATTCCAAACTTCTTTAACATTTCCTTAACATATTTTGTTTGTGTAATGAATATACCTTATTTTGATTGACTAATATTTAGCCCAAGGAAGAAATTCATCTCCCCAAATAGTGAAATTTCAAACTCATTTTGCATCTCCTCTACAAAATTCTTGCACATGATCTCATTTCCTTGAAAAATTATGTCATCAACACACACAACCACAATCAAGATTTGATCTCTCTCAACCCTAAAGTAAAGGTTGCTATCAATAGTACCCTTTTTGAATCCCTGCTACAATAGGCACTTATCCAATCTTCATACCAATCTCTAGGAGCCTATTTGACTCCATACAATTTTTTCTTCAACTTGTAGAACATATCAAGATATTTTGACAACTGAAAACCTTCCAGTTGTTCAATGTACAACTCTTCTTCTAGCTCACCATTCAAAAATGCAGACTTTACATCCATCTCATATACCTTGAATTCTTTATGTTTTGCAACATCCAAAAACATCCTAATGGCCTTCCTTCTTGCTACTAGAGATAAAGTCTTTTAAAAAATCTATTCCTTCCACTTATGTGTAAACCTTACACACAAGCTTAGCCTTGTTTCTGATAACTTCTCCACTCTAATTCATTTTGCTCCTGAAAAACCTATTTAGTTCCTATCACATTCTTGTTTACTAGTCTTGGGACTAGTTCTCATGTTTGATTCTTCTCTATCTACCCCATTTCTTCTTCCATAGCTTTGATCCAATTTTTATCCTTGCATTCCTTAGTTGTTATTTCAGGTTCTATCTCATAAATTAAACAAAATTTTGTCTCCAATTATTTAATCCTCTATACATACTTAGGAGTCTGATGATGCTTTTTAGAGCTTCTTCCACTTTTATTAACACATATCCTTTTCTTTCTCTTCTTCTTTTTCTTCTTCTCTGCAAGGGGGTTCACCAAATTCATATGCTTCTATTAGCACTAAGCTTTGTTGTGATTCTTCATCCATTTTGACACTTTCACTTTCAACTATCTTCTATAACAATTTTTTGTAACACCTATATGCCCTTATTTTTATAGAATATTGAAGGAATATTTATTTATTGGACTTGTGAAATGTAGAAAATTGGCGCTCAATGTTTTAGGAGATACAACCACCAATTTCCTCCAAGTTTCACTCAAGGAAACCTTATAAATATCAATCTAGGGATGGAAATGAGGGAAAGAGATCTACAATAATGTGTCCTAGGGGTGTGATTAAAGATTAAAAGAGGGTTCACCACAAAGAAAAGGCTTGGAAAGACAGAAATGCAATGATATGTAAACTTAGTTGTACAACTCAAGATATGAAACTGAAAAATTAGAATAATGAACTAAGAAAGGATACAAGTGCACCTAGAATATTGAATAAGCCTAGAACAAGGTCTGCACTCTTGAAAATATGAATTTTAAAGCACACTCAGACTCATATGCCAATAGGGGCAATTTAGTCATAGTTTAGGGTTTTTGACATAAACTGGAATTTGGAATTGGAAAATTAGGATCTAGTAGAAATGTTTAGAATATGGTATACTAGAAATCATATGCCACAAGTGGCAATTTAGTCCCAATATTAGGGTGTAGCATAAAAAAAGTAACCTTTTTCATGCTTAGTTTGGGAATTGATAATTAATGATAAAATTTACTTAATTGTACCTTATTTAGGGTGTTGTAAAGTGTTTTCTTACACTTTCACACTAATCTAGGGATTTATTAATTAATTGTAGTTAATTGAGCTTAATTGGCCCCTTTAATTCAAATCTAATCCTTATTAATTGCATTTTCAAGGATCTATCTCGACACCCATTAATGTTATTGCATAACATTTACATTTGAAAAAAATTGGTCCTAGAAAACTTACTAAGACCCATTTAGGAATTTGGGAGAATGGGTCCTCCTAACCTAGGAAACCCCTTTTTTGGCATATTTGAGGTAGGTTTTTGATGTTATTTCATTCCCCCAAAGCTTGGTCCTAGAAAATTATAATAGGACCCATTCACCACTTTGAGAAAATGGGTCCTCCTTACCTAGGACACCCCTTTTTAAATTTATCTATGGTAGGATTTTAATGATTTTGAATCCCATATCTGATGTCGGCTTGGATTATTCAAATTTCAAGGTTAGTCCTTAGATTTAGTATAAATATAAGGTTAATTCACATAGTTTCACCTAAGAATTATTGTGAAAGCATCCTAAGAGTTTACAAGAGCATTATAGAGCACTTCAAGAGAATTTTAAAGGCATTCAAGAGTAGATCATTGAAGTTTTATTGCAGAAATTCAAGATCATATCATCATGTCAAAGGCATCGTGCATCAAAATTTTTGTTTAGCTAGTATTGTTGATGTAGCATTCAAGATCCATTTGCAAGCATTGTTTCATATCCAATTCAAGATCAAGATCTACATTCTTCATGGCCACTTCATGCTAGATTGTAGATTTACATACCAAGACATTTTTCAAGGTATTATCATTTCATTATTTCATGTTTCATGCTTCAATTTCATTGTTTCATCATAAGGTTTAATTACCTATAAGGGATTTGACAAAGGAAAACCCCTATCCTCTAACAATCAAAAAAAAATTCTCCTCTTTGATGTGTGTTTACATGCTTTTAGGTTGAATATCAAGTGGAGAACAAGATTGGAGCAAAATTGTCAAGTTGCAAAGTTGTCATCTATATTGCAAGAACATGAAAACAAGGCTACAAAATTTGTTTCTGACCTTTAGGAGTTGAGAAATGAGGAGCTGGAAGTACATAAATCAACGAACAAAACCTAGTTAGTCATTTTTTAGAAACCCTAATAGGGACCCATTCGCCACTTGGGGTGAATGAGTCCTTAGTGACCTAAAAACAACAAGTTTTCAATAGGGTACTCATTGTTTCAGCCTCTCAAAACTTCCCTTATTTCTTTCATAACATTTAGGATTCATTTTTATTATTATTTATGTGTTTTAGCCCTCATAATTGACTAAAAAATCCCTATAAAAATTAGTGGTTTATCATCTTGTCAATTCATTTTCATAAACCTTATATTTTTCTTTGTTTCACATGGTTGATCAGAAACTCTGATATCCTCTAATGTTCTCCTGTAGCTTCTCTTTTGTCAAATCTCCAAATTTGAAACACTGAATTATGAGGTTGTAGGTGACTTTCCGTGATCTTGCAAGTAAGGTGAAAACTTTGACAACTTTACAACCTTTACAACTTTCTCCAATATTGCTCTTCAATGAATCTTCAACTCAGATCTGCAAATGACATGTATCAAAGAGAGGGAAATTGTTGTTTTTTTAATGGATAGGGGTTTTTCTTGGTCAAACCCCATTTTGGTAATCATTCTTGAAATCAATAGAAATATAATGAAGGAATGACGAGTGAAAAAATATGAAATGCTGCAACTCACCAAACCCTTGAACAAAAGGCTACAATCTTGTATGAAATGGCTAGCATGAATGTAGATCTTGACTCTTGATTAAATGTTATGGATCTTGACTTGAATGCTTGCTTGAATCATAAGAACCTTCGTCACAAATGTTAGCTCAAAAATAAACATGATGCATGATGACTTTAACATGATGCTTGATTATTGAATAATGCTCCAAAATGCTTGATAATCAACTCTTGAATGCTCTTGTAAACTCTTGTGACCTTAAATTTTCTATAGGAATGCTCTCATCGACTTGCTAGGAGAAAATGAGTAAAATAACCTTGTATTTATACTTTTTTATGCCAAATTTCTTGAAATTACAACACTACAAGTCAACATCAGATCTAGGAGAATAAAATCTTGTCAATAATTGAATTCAAAATTAGGTCCAAGTTAAGCATAACTCATACGCCAGTTGGGACATATGAGTCCCAATAGGCTAATCTTGGGACACAAATTTCAAGAAATATTTAGTTTTATGCTAAATTTAGGTCTAGGCCCCAAAACTTAGGTGGGACCCATATTCCCAAGGTGGTGTATGAGTCCCATATCACTAAATATAGATCATACAAACCAAAATCATTAAATCATGATTGGCCATTTGATATGTGTCAAGATTATCCTCAAAATGATCGATTAAATAAGGCTTGTGGATACAAAATAGGACCAAATAAGGCATAAAGAAGCCCAATTTCAATAGGGAGGGCCCAAACAACTGTGAAAATGTAAAGGGCTACATTTTTCTACACTAAATTTAGCCCCCACTTTAGTGGGAGGAGGAACTTGCTTCAAACTCACACTAAAGTAGACAAACTTGCATCAAGAGGGGTCCAAGTATACCAATACTAGTGAGATAGGATGACAATGATCAAGAGGGTTACACAAGCTCCCAAGATCAAGATCCTATGGAAAACAAACATAGACACAAGAGAAAACACATGAAAATGATATAAGGAGCAACAACAAAGCACAAGCATACACTGTCAAAGACATAGAGAAAAAGGAAAAACAAAAACAAAAGAGGTGGATCAAGTTGCGATCATTTTTCCTGCATATTGTGGATCAGATCTATGTTGATTGACCAAGAACATTTACAAGTGGAACATGACATCCACCATGCAAACCAACACACACTCACAAGGGCTAGTGGAACCTAAAGTCGTTCACTAGGTGAGCCCCCAACGAGACACATACAGATGTGGTTGGTATGCACTCACACAGAAAAGCAAGTGGCTATGGGAAAGTCATGCCTAAGTTTGAATACCATACATACAACCATACCAAAGCTATGCCTCTTGATAAATTTGATAAGGTGCCAAAAAATAATGAAATTCAAGCTTCATGAGCCAAGAAAAGCTTCGTACGCTTGAAACTCATGAAAAAATAAGATGGCTCCACAGGAAAGAAAAGAGTGTTATGCAAGGTGGCCATCTAACTGGTATTATAAATTTGAAATAGTGTAAGGTGTGTTCAAAGGAGTTTTTCTTAGTTCATGTAAGGTTTTAACTTAGGGAAAATTGTGCCAAATGTCACCTAGAGAGGACCATTCAAAGAATAGAAGATTCACAACTTAGGGGATGTAGTGTGTCTCATCAAGCTACTATGAGAAATATTATAATATGCTAAGAGAGATCACGCTCCTGAAGGACATCACACCCAAGTTCATAAAAAATTGAAAGATGCATCGCATGAAGTAAGAAGACTACACAATGAAACATGAGTTGAAAAAGAATAATGCTAATGTATGCCCCCACTTTAAATAAATTTCTAAACACCATGTTGTGAACAATTACTTTAAACTATCAAATGATAAATTCTAGCAATAAAGAGGACATTAGAGCTTATTTAGAAAGCCCTATGCCAAGTCATATATTTCCAAATCAAGCTACATCATGAAAATGGGTTTCCCTCACAAAGAAATCCAAAAACACATAAGGGATCCACAAATTCGGGGTCACTATGTCTTTGCTACAGTGTTTTTAGAGAGCTTGGAATGTAATCATTCCCCAAATACTCATGGAATAGGAAGAATGACACAAAGAGAGTGCAAACAAAGAAAATATTTTGGGTCAACATGGAAGAGACCTAAACGTCTTGATGCCTTGCATCATCCCAAAAAGGAAGAACACAAGACAAATGAAAAGATAAAGAAAAATATTTTGGGTCAACATGGAAGAGACTTAAATGTTTGGATGCCTTGTGTCATTCGCTAAAGGAAAAACAA
The DNA here is from genome assembly GCA_007258455.2 of Sequoia sempervirens. Classification (NCBI taxonomy): domain Eukaryota; kingdom Viridiplantae; phylum Streptophyta; class Pinopsida; order Cupressales; family Cupressaceae; genus Sequoia; species Sequoia sempervirens. The sequence continues at coordinate 102,569,235 of VDFB02168118.1, forward strand.
AAGACAAATGAAATAGATAAAATGTTTACGACATAGAGAAGAATGTAGATGCAAATAGAGGAATGTCATACAGAGAGAGAGACATCAAACAAATTAGTACAGGAGAATCACATTACACACATGAAATCACACACATAACATGAAAAAATAAAATAAAGGCAACACTAGTAAGGCACATGTGAGTCAACTTACAACACGTCATCTGCATCCCAATATTGTTCATCGTATATTGAAGGTGGACAACTAGCCAAAGGGACAACAATGAGTGCAGTACTAGGGTCATCACCAAGTTCAACACTTCCTAGGAGAATTATCATTTAAGCTCATAAAAGAGGAAAACAATGTATTCAATTCATTATGAACCTCTTCATCAATTTTAGTAACCTCATCATCATCATCCAGGTTAATCACAAGGAGAGTTGAATGATAATGTCCAAAGAAGGATTTAGGTCCTTTTTCGATATAGGATCTTTTTTTTGTGTTGAAGAGGGAGAATCATCATGTATTTATTTATTCAAGATTTTATTTTCGTTGTTGTTTTTTTGTTTAACCTTTGAGAAAGAGCACAATGTCTACGCCTATGATCTCTAGAATTTATATTTCTTTCAGTGTGATTTTCAAGTTGTTTTTGTGTAGGAGTGGGTTTGTCAACCATAGATTTATTTTATTCCCTAAGGGGAGGAATGAAAGGAACCATAGGATGTTGTTCAACCACTTTCTCTTTAGCGGTGTAAAAAAAAAATTATCTTAGAAGGTGTGATGGGATTGTTTTGGTTGTCTCTTAGTATTTTGTAAAAAATGGGTCAAGGATTTGTCTTAGGTTGGTCTTGGTTATTTGGAATGTCCTTAGGTTCAATCATAGTTTTGTCAAGATGGTAGGCTCAATCATAGGTTGAGGCATGTTTCTAAGTGATATTTTTGCTATACATTTCACCTTAAACTTTTGATATGATTTGAAAAAGAAGTACTCATTTTTTTTAATAGGTTCCATAGGCTCATTCCAAAAGAAATCCAATGAAAAGTTCCCATGGGAAGATAGAGGATTAAAGCCACTATGGTGCATAGTAAAGATTTCATTTTCAAAGGGAAACTTTAAACATTTATGCATGGCTTCCATGGAGTGTAGCCATGGATAACCAAGCTTCACACATAATTGATCCGATGTTGAGATGATGAAGAATGAGACATATAATTGTCTCATCCCAATTTTTAAAGGAATGGTGATTGATCCCATTGTAGGGCAAGTGAAACCATTATGCATTTTTATCCATGCTTTCAGTTTATCATATATTTCTTGATAGAGTTCATGCACAAGTAAGAATTCCTTAGTGATCACATTCTCTCCACAAATGAGATCAATTAATATCCCATTAGTGGGCTTATCATTGATTTGGCGAGCTATGTAAAGAGGACCATCAAGTGCATTTGTAATTATATCTTTAGATGAGAAAGAAATGTCAATATGATTTTTAGTTCAGCCCTTATGAGGTAGTATTTCTATCAATCCCACCATATTATCCATAATACTTTGTTCATCAATATCCATAGGACCTTGTTTAATAGTATCCATGTTGTCATCATTCGTGTCAACATTCATCACATCATTCTTCTTAGTTTCACTTGCTCTGAAAAATGAAATATTATGGTTTCGAATAGGGTTGGTAAAGATTTGCAAGTTTTTTTTGGGAGGGGAAACAAACTTATTTCCTTGATCATTAACACTTCCAATTTGAAGTCAACCAGAATCAATGAGGTCTTGCACAAAATGTTTAAGACACTTACAATGTTTTGTATCATGTCCATTTTGTCAGTGATAATAGTAATAGGAATTTTATCTAAAGTTTGGAGGTAAAGGCTTATTAGGATTGAGAGTTTTTACGGGAGACAAAGTGATCACTTTCTATTCTAGAGGTTGTGGCATTATGTTGTGGAGGGTATCAGGTAAAGGAGTAAATCGTCTAGCTGGATCCCCAAATGTAAAAGGACTTGTTTTCTTTATAGCAGCCACTTAGGTATCAACATGTTGAGTTGGGTATGGGGGGTTAAGTTGAAGGGAGCCTTTATTTTATTTTCTAAAAGGTTGATAATTGTTTTGGTTTGTGGATTTGGATTTCTGAAGATGGCTAGAGGTGGGTTTTGTTTCATGACTACTAACCAAGTTTTGATAATCATGAAGGGTAGTACACAAGTGTACAAAGGAAGGAAACTTCATCATGCCAAGCTTATCTTGTATCTTAGTTTGCAAGTTCTCAATGAACATCCATTGCAGGTGAGGGTTGAGAATCTTTACATCAATTTGGGAATAAAGTGATTGGTAGCATGAAATGAAGTCAGTAACTCTTTCATCGTCCTTTTGCTTACATCTCATCAAATCGACTAAGGTGATCTTCAGATTCATGTGCACTTGGAAATGGTTTATAAAGGCCTCAACAAGTTCATTGTGCTATCAATTGTGTTATCGCAGATGACATGAGTCTTGAACTTCGTCTCACTATATTATTAGCAATAAGACACCAAGTTCTAAAGCTCATGCAAGGGACAATCAATGAATGCAAGATAAATGCAATGAAGAAAAAGTAAATGGTATTCTCTAATTATAATTAAAATGAAATTAAGCTAGATACAATGAAATGAATGAAACAAAAACTCAGTAAACTAAAACATAAATCTAACAACAACAAACATAAGCATAGAAATAGGGTTTTTAATACTAGAAAATACAGTTTCAGGTCTAACATAGAACTAAATTGTCCAGAGGAGCGTATGAATCCCATTTAGGGTTTTTTAGGGATTCAAATTTTGATAAATAGTCAACACAAAATATCGAGAAATTAGGAAAAACCATCTGTACTAGGACTAAATCACCCAAAGGGGCATATGAGTCCCAGATTAGGGTTTTTGCACTAATTTTAACAAATTCTATGTGAATTTTAGGCTTTCTAGTTTGAATAATGTCTTGAAAATGTACATTTATAGATTTTAAGTGAAATTCAATGATCTAAGATGCAAAAATGCAACCTATATGCACTTTCAATAATCCAAGATTTGGAAACCCTAGATGCAATTTAACTAATGTGAGGCCTAATGCAAAGTTAATGTAAGCTAGATCTATGACTATTATGCACTCCAAATAAGAAAATAAGGTGTTTTAAAGACCCGATTCACCAAAATGAAACGTAGAAAATTGGCCATCTACGTTTTAGGAGATAGAACCACCAATTTCCTCCAAGTTTCATTCAAGGAAACCTTAGAGATCTCAAATGAGGGAAAGAGATCTATAATAAGGTTTCCTACGGGTGTGATTAAAGACTAGAAGGGGGTTCAGCACCAAGAAAAGTCTTGGAAAGATAGAAATGCAATGATATGTAAACTTAACTATGCAACTGAAGATAAGAAACTGAAAATTAGAATAATGAACTGAGAAAGGACAAAGGTGCACCTGGAAAAATGAAGAAGCATGGAACAAGGTCTGCACTCCTGAAAAATCTAACTTTTAATACACACTAGGACTCATATGCCAGTAGGGGTGATTTGGTCCTAGTTTAGGGTTTTTGACAAAAATAGAATCTAGATCTGGTAAATCAAGATCTACTGGAAATGTCTGGAATTTGGTATACTGGGACTCATACGCCACAAGTGGTGATTTAGTCCCAGTATTAGAGTTGATCTAAAAATTTGATATCCTCTAATCTTCCCCTTTGTCTTCTCTCTTGTCAAATCTCCAAATCTAAAACACTGAATTGCAAACTTGTAGGAGACTTTCTATGATCTTGCAAGTAAGGTGACAACTTTGACAACTTTGCAACCTTGAAAAATTTCTCCAATATTTCTCTTCAATGGATCTTCAACTTAGATCTACAAATCAATCATCAAAGAGAGGGAAAAATGTTGTTTTTTTAGTGGATATGGGTTTTCCTTGTTCAAACCCCATTTTGGTAATCAAACCTTGAAATGAATATAAATAGAATGAAGGAATGTTGAATGAACAAATATGTAATGTTGCAACTCACCAAATCCTTGAAAAAAAGGCTACAATCTTATATGAATGGCTAGAATTAATGTAGATCTTGACTCTTTATTGAATGCTATGGATCTTGACTTGAATATTTGCTTGAATAATAAGAACCTACATCACAAATGTTAGCTCAAAACCAAACATGATTCATGATGAATTTGACATGATGCATGATTCTTGAATAATGTTCCAAAATGCTTGATAATCAACCCTTGAATGCTCCTGAATTATCTTGTAAATTCTTGTGATCTCAAATTTTCTATAGGAATTTTGTCATCAAATTTCTAGGAGAAAATGAGTGAAATATAACCTTGTATTTATACTCGTTTATGCCAAAATTCTTGAAATTACAACACTACAAGCTAACATTAGATCTAGGAGAATAAAATCCTGCCAAGAATTGAATTCAAAATTAGGTCCAAGCTAAGTAGGAATCATACACTAGTTGGGGTGTATGAGTCCCAATAGGCTAAGCTTGGGACAAAAATTTTAAGAATTTTTTAGTTTTATGCTAAATTCAGGTCCAATCCCTTAAAAATTAGGTGGGACCCATATGCCCAAGGTGGCATACAAGTCCCAAATCACTAAATATGGGTCATACAAGCCAAAATCATTAAATCATGATTTTCCATTTGATATGTGTCAGGATTATAATTAGAAATATGCATTAAATAAGGCTTGTGGAATCAAAATAGGACCAAATAAGGCATAAAGAAGCTTAATTTTAGCAAGAAGGGCCCAAACAACTGTGAAAATGTAAAGGGATACATTTTTCTACACTACAATGTGCATCAAAATTTCCCAAGTTTTCAACATCCCTTCTGATATAACATTTGATTCCAAACACTCTAAAATATTTCACAGTAGGAGTTCTTCCATCTAGAGCTCATAGGGGATCTTTAAATTGTTCACTCTTTCTTGTCCAATATTAAGGATGTAGACTATGGTACAAATTGTTTCTCTCCAACAAACATCGAGTATATTTTTTTCCTTCAACATTGTTCTTGTTGCCTCCTAAACCATCCTAATTTTAATTTTCACACTCCATTTTGTTGAGGAGTATTTTCAACATGAGAGCTTCTTGTTCTAGTAGGTCTATATTGGTCTGTATGCACCAATTCTAAAGGTCATGCGGTAGAGTACTTATTCTTGAACCTCTTCTTTGTCTATCTTCAAACCTGACACTTTGCAAATTATTACATTGATAAGCTTTATAATTCTTGGAATGTCTTTCACGACATAAGGAGAGTTTATCTTCACTGGGCTATCAAAATTTATGTGACACATTCTTCTATGTCATAGCCAGTTACTTTCATTGATTTGATTCATAAAGCACTTACCACAAACACCTTTGAGCTGAAAAACATTCATTATGTCCTTACTCCTGCAACAACCAAAGTTTTGAAGCTTCCTTTTTTGATTTCACCACCATCATCCTGAAACACTAGATTGTATCCTTTGTTACACATTTATCCTACACTAAGAAGATTATTTCAAAGAACCTTCAAATAAAGAACATCATTTATCTTATGTTTTCCATCAAAAATAATTGAAACTTTTCCATAAATCTTAGTAGATGTGTCATCACTAAACTTAAGAAAACCACCATTAGGGTCTGTGTAGGATCATCGGGGTCCAAACTAGGCCCTTGAGTGGAAATGAAAATTTTAAAAAATAGAGTTAGACAACTTGACCTAAAAATTTGAGTAATTTATTAACATAATTTGAAAAATATGTCAAAACAATTTTTTGTAGAAAATTGAATGAAATTTCTTTGATACTATTCCTTTTTTAGAAAAAAGTAAATCTATTTGGTGAAAATTTGAAATTTCAATGTTGTAGTACTAAATTTTCAAGAAAAAATAAAAGCAAGTGCATGTTTGCCAACCTAAGTACAAGAAAAATAATGTATTTTTTGAAACATTAAATAAAAGTAGAGGACACATTCCTAGATGTGCCACATTTTCTTGTAATTTTTTTGCAAGTAAATAATTAGTTATAAATTTTTAATTTTATTTTAAAATCTTAAAACGTGTTTGTATAACCACCATAACTTGGTCATAAATTTATGAAATTCATTTTTTTTATCCTATAGTGTGAAAAAGATAGAATGTGATGCATCTTTCATATTCAAAAAATGTAAAATCATTTAAGAATTATAGATGTTTTTCAATTAGCCTATCAATCAAGAATTTAGTTAGAATGTATGTAGAAAATTAATAATAATTTTCTATTTAATTATAGATAAGGCATATCTTATATTTTTGGAAAATTGAAAATTTTCTCAATAAACCCTTTTCATTTCATCAAATTCAGATAAAAAAAGTCATCAACCACTTTTTTTGTCATATTGCCACTTTTTGGACCCCCATGATCTTGCACTCACCCATCATAGTTATTAAGTTTAAAAAAATTATTCTTATCACCTATCATATGATTTGGGCATTTGTTGTCAATTATCCAATAGTTTGTCTCCTTTTTGAGATGAAAGGAAGTCAACATAGTTCCTTCAGTATTATGACCTATTTTTGAAGCAATTTCCTTCACACATCTTTCAAGGTTAGTAGAATTAGTTCCAACATTTAAATCCATGAACAAGCATTCATTGCTTTGATCATCCATATAGTTTGATTCCTCATCATCAAATATGCCATTGTCTTCTTTAACATAATAGATCTTCTTGAAATATTTACCTTTATGATCTTTATGTTTATCATTTAAAATTTTCCTCAACATTTTAAAGCATAATGACCGATTGTAATAACCCATCCTAAATTATTACTTAATTAATATTATTGCAATTGACCCACGAATATATTCAAATTAAAAAGACATAACTAAGTAGCTATAGTAATTCATAGCAACACATGTCTAATTAAAATGAGTCAAGATTTGTATATTCAATCCAAAAGTTAAATTACAATATTATGTTCGACTTGGCTCACATGGCCACAAAGTCATTGCATAACACAAATTTTATATCAAGGTACATCAAGTATTACATCAAGGTTACATCATAAACTAAATAGTCTTGTGTACATCTAAGGTTCCTCTTGATGATCGCCTCCACTAGTGGACAAGAACATGGTTGAAGCACTTTACTACCCAAACACGAAGCTTGTGCTTCCTTGAAATTCTTCCAACTTGAAGAATACCTGACTCTGCTATTGGCAATCAGAATTGCACCCTTATTCAAGTTGAGCTTGTCTATCCTATTGCAACATGGAAACGCTCTCTGATTTGTGGATAAATTCATGAGTGAGAGTGAATCTCTAGAGTGGTTTGGTTCTCTCTAGTAAACCATCTAATCTAAAGACATTCACGGGAAAAGGGGAGAAAGAAAACTGAAAAGTAAATCCTACAGCCTAAGATGATTAACTAGAAATTCAGTGGTTCTGACAACTTAATGCTCACAACAATCTCTTTTACAACCCAATTCTCACAATCTCACCCTGAAACTACCTAATTCATTAGTAATTTTCACAAAGGCTCACCAATGGAACACAAGATGCAACCTGAATTAGAATAGACTCCTGAAAAAAAAATCACAACACCAAGACATAAAAAGGATTCAACTCTTGAATCACAGTTAACATCAATTGATATCATAAACTATAAACAAGAAAATGGGAAGGATAAGCCTGCTTTTTTATTGAGATGGAGTACAAGATCAAAATTTGATTCAAATGAGTTTACAAGTCTCTCTACAGTGAGTATGGGAGCAAGAAACAAAATTATGAACCCTGAGAAATTAAAATTTCTCAAACTTATAGCCTGCAAGTGACATCCATGGTGAGAATAGAAAAATCAGCTCCATTTGCATCTCAAAATGGCAACCCTTCAATTTTTGAGCTCAAGCAAAAAGCCTGGAAAATAGTGCCAAAAATATACTCCAAAGTACCTCAAAAAGATGAAAACTTTCCATCTCCAAATGGTTCATCGAAAAATCCTCAAAATCAAGTGCAAACAGCTTGAGAACTAAAAATAGAAAGTCTAGTTTGTCATCTCTTTTCCCAATCCGCACAAGCACTCCAACTAAAAATAGAAACCTTTGATGTCAACTCAAGTGCACTATTTAACTACATTTGAATAACAACTAATTAAGAAATTTATAGAAACATTGCTTAATTATTGTTTTACAGCTTTGCAGTTTCTGAATTTAAAAGATAGAAAGCCTGATTGCATTTGACTTTTACAATTTATCTCCAAATACTCTGATTTTCTTGCAGTCTAGATAAAAATTTAAATTTGAAAAAAATAAAATATTATGCAAGGAGCCCTATACATTTTATTTTTCTATAAAAAATCATAAAATGTTTAGGCCCTTAACACATTATATTTCTTCAAAGGTCAAAAGAGGAAACCTAGGGTGCTTATGACTTAAGATAAAATCATAAGCTTCATTGACCTGATTTTTCACAAGGCATGGAATTAAGTAAAGGAAATATTCAAAGTGCATGGGTATGTTTTGCGTTTGATTTTCTTCAAAAATCAATAAAATGCCTAAGGCATTGTTTTGACCTTTGGATAGCATATGTGATGAAGCATTAATAAGCATTTGAAATTTAAAAACAATGTGATAAATATCACATTATGGGGAAAAACCTTAGCATAAAAACCGATTTCAAACACACATTTTGGCTATCATTTCCATTGGCCAAGTTTGGAGAAAGTGGGGCTTTCCTAGGCATCACCATGGAAATTAGGGCTTGGGCTGGAAACCTCATCATTCGAGCTGCCTTCTTTACCATTATTGTTGAATCTTTCCTTGCATTCGATGGTAAGATGTTTGTCACTATTTTGATATCTTTTAACTTCATTCTGGAAGGGAAATTGGGCCTCTATGTCGTGGCCATGACTGGTTTTTTAATGCATTTTTTGTTTTTATTGTGACAACATCCCTATAATTCTTTGTGGCCACCATGAGAGCGTTTGTTCAAGCTTCTGAGAGCTTTGGTGAGCTTCTCTACAACAACATTTAAGGTAAGCTCCATGCTTTCATTTTGATGCATTTTCCTCTTAAATAAAAGCTCTACTTGAGATTTTCTCACAAAAATAATGAAGTGTCGTGCGATTTTTCTGAGTTAGGCAATTGTATAGGTCATGGCCTCACCATATGTGTTCTTTTATTTTTACAAATAATAGTCTTTTTCGAGCTCAACCCATGATACAAAAATGATTTCAATGTTGAATGGAAGGACTCTCTTGCATTTGTTTATCATTTCTTGCACTTTGAAAACCCTTCATGGCCATGGCCATTGATTTCATTATCGCCATTTTCTGAGAGATTTAATGTTGTTATAAGCTTGAATCTTTGTTGTTTCCTCTTGTACTTGCATTTTGAGACAAAACCCTAAGTGCGTATTCGAGCTTGTGTGGAAAAACTACCTCCCCAAGCCATGTCCATGAGAGTGCCAACTAGGTTTCTCTATCATTTTATGAGTGTGCAAAATGCAGTTTTCCTTCATATACCTGAATGAGAACAAGAATAAGAATCTCGCTTTGCAAGGCCAAGGCTTGAAACTCTTAGGAGAAATCAATGTTGTTTCACTTTAGTCTGAAACCCTAGTTTTATCTTGGCATTTTCTCACCTTTTTTTGTAAAGCAAAAGGTTCCATTGAATGTGCTCACCATTGTAGCTTCATTTGTTTACTTTTAGAATGAAATAACTCCACTTCAACATGCTTAACCTCAAGCAAAACAAGAAAATATGTAGCTATAATTACCCTTTTGTGTGACTCTTGCATTTTATAATTCCACCATTTGTTTGCATTCTTTTACTGGAGATGAAGCACACATAGAAGATTTTATGCTTACATTCAATGCATTGCATGGTAATATATTCACTCATTTTATGCAATGTCTTCACTCAACCATCATGTTATTTCTATAGGTCACTTGTTTTCCATTATCACACATTCTATGCACTTGAATGCTTTAGAAAATGCATTTCCATTTTCACTTTTACCATAGTTTTATGAAACAGTGCAATGAGATCCTCCTTTACATTTGTAGCACCAATAGTACTGAAACAAGCTTAATTTTTTGCAAAAATACCTTCATTAATGATGTTGCTTCATATTGCACTCAACTCAAACATTTAGTGTATTGTATTTCAGTTAATAATAACTCTTTTCCTAACATCCTCTACTTTCATGCTTCATTTGCACCCACTTGTCACTCTATTTCTTGATGGAGAGAACCTTTCCTCTGTGCTCTTCATGCATTTTTATCTCCTAGACAACAAATGTTGACATGAAATTTTGATTTATGCATAGAATATTTTGAAATACAACACCATGATGAAGGTGTTTTGAAGCTTCTCAAATTGCTTCAGTTGCTATTGATGACTTGTAAACAAGGCATTATGTATGCCTTTTCACTATCTCATTCCATGATGATGCACTTAATGATGATTCACTTCAGCAATTGATCCTTTATGATCTTCAATTCATTGCACTATTAGACTTGATTGTCCTAGATGATCACTTTCTTGAGCTCTTATGACACTTTTGTACTCCTTCAGATGCATATCTCTCTTGAGAAATTTTGAATTATTTCCTTTCTCAACCCCTCCATGGAATGTTGAGGGGTAGCATGTTGAGCTCAGCCCTTGTGGGAGCCTGTTTTACACCACATGCTTTAAAGTATTGAAAATAGATCAACAACATGGATTTTCCTATACCAGGATAGGAAACAAATGATGTTAGATTAAAACAATAAATTCAAAGTTTCTTATGATGTTTCCTCCTTGTTATTCTCTTGCACATTTCTTTTCTATGATCCATTGATTCAATGCATCATAAGCAATGTTCTACATTATTGTTGATGGATCATGTAGGAGGGTTCATATTCCGAGCTCTAACAAAATTTTATAATCACTTGCAGGTTCACTTGGAGCACGGAAGCAAGGAAGGATGCACAACTCTAAAGGAAACTCGAAGGCACAACCAGGAAATGACAATTATGTTCTCTCTTACATGCTCTTCTCCTTTTATATTTAGTAATGTAGTGTAATCCTCATGATTCATTGTCTTAGCTATTCCCATGGCTTGTGTGGGACACTTGATTCTCCTTTATTTATCCCAATGAATACAATTTTTTTTTTGTATAATTCTTGTTCAATCTTGTACTTCTCTTTTGCAACAATTGAATGAAACATTGTGTAATAAACAACTGAATACAGAATGAAGTACTTTTTCTTTTACACTTCATGCAATATTAAATGTTGAAAATGATGAATGGAAAACTGAAACACATTGCATTTTCCCTCAAAACTCTAAACTCAAAATATGCAATGATTTAAACAACTACAAAAATAACTGAAACTGTTCACCTTAAAATGAATTTGAAATAACCATCTTTGTCAATTTGAGCAGTGGTGAAGAATTAATAACACTTTTGGTGACCTCTACTATATGCTTGCCTACTAAGCATTGGGTCAATTTCCTTATGTATATCCATTGGGCATGGAGTCAATTCAGCCCTTCTAAAACTCAAAAGTTCTAAAAAATCTGAAACTTGCAACCCCAAACAACAACAAAACCAACACCAAAACAAATAAAAGCAAACCTACAAGTCCCTGGTGGCCAGAAAGCAATGTGCAGAAGCACTTATTAGCAGCAACTACTCTACCATAGTATAGGGGTAGAACTTAGAACCTCAGAAACAATGTTTCAAATGGATCTCATTGATCGGGATTGGAAGCACTTCTCTAGTTAACCTTGAGAGCTAAAATGAATTGTGCTCTTTGCATTTTGTTACTACATATGGTCCCTCCCAAATTGCATCAAATTTGGAGTGTCTCCTAGGTTTATTCTTGTTCTCATCCCATTTGAGCATGAAGTCTCCAATAGAAAATTCTCTGAACTTTGTTTCACAGAACTCTCTTATCAAGTTATTGTTCAACTCTTCATTCAACTAAAAGTTAGCTTTCTAGGATAAAAAATTTTAAAAGTACTTTTCATGGAATGTTTGTTCACCAGTAGCCATTGCCCCATCATGGCCATATTCCTTTTAACTTCAACATTAAATTTGGGAAACCCTTTTGACCATTCGGTTGGTAGTTGTGGCTCAACAATGACTGTATCTTCACAATTTTCAATAGAGAACTCAAAATCATCTAGAAAATGATTTTATTTAGCTACACGATCATCCCTCTTGAAATAGTTTTTAATGGCCCTACTTACTTCAATAAGAAATTCTTCTTCAAATACCTCCCCTTGATCCAAGGTTTGATCATCAAACTACATCTCCATCCATTCTTGATCAACCTCTCCATATTCTTTGGGGCCTTCTTCTTTATCTAAAGCTTCATTTTCAAAGAGTATTTTCATCCATTCTTAAACAGATGTTTCATCTTCTCCAAGGTCCTCCTCCTTATCTAAAACTTGACCTTCAAAGAGTAGCTCTTTCCATTCCTTAACTACCTCTTCATCTTTCAAGAACTTTGTGTCACCAACCAAAAGCTGACCTTGGCCTTTAACCAGATTAGGGACTATTGTATCAGACTCTTGGATTACGTAAATTCCTAACCTTTCCTCCTTGATGTGAATGAAAGGATCAAGGTCAAGATCTTGGGTAGCCCATTCATCCACATTGTCTTCTTTGTTGGGTACATTGAGGTCTGCGGTCATGGGTTGATTCTCTAGCCCATTTGTGGAGTATAGGTTAGCATTTGCTGGGCTAGAAATATAAGGTTTGATGTGGTCTTTTTCTAATGGTTCAAACCTAATGGTCACTTTCATGCCATTTTTGGTTCTAAAGAAAAGGTGAGACCAATCAGTTGATAAGAAACCTCCTACTTTGGTAGTAAAGTCCCTTGACAGGCAAAGTGTGAAATGGGGAGGCAACTCTATCACATGGACATCTTGGGAAATTGCAAAGTTGGGGCAAGCATGTAATGCAAGGGCCAGATTTTTAATGATCCCTATTATTTGAACAATGGATCCATATAATTGCACAACTCCTTTTGACATGAGTTCATAAACTAAGCCTAACTTATCAGCTAAGCTTTTAGGCATGACCGAGTTGCTAGCTCCTGAGTCTATCATGCAGTTATGGACAAGTTTATCCCCTATAATAAGACTTAGATAGAATGGTGGGAGTTTTACCTCTTGATTTTGATGCCCACTTTTGACCTTGGAACTATTAGCAAGCACAATTCTACTCTTTTCTACATTCACAACATCTAAAGATGAAATTTTAGCTAATTCATTTTGCAATAAATCCTTTTGGCCTGGGATATGTAATACATCCATGATAGACATGCTGACCATATCTCTTTTTAAATTCTCAACCACATTAAAAGACATAGGGCTTACCTTTTGCTATCCCGAATAAATAACAACATCGTTACTTACCTTTTGCTTTCCTCTCTGTAGAATATGCACCTTCGGTTGTGTTGTAGGGACAGTTTGGGATGGAATGGCATGATTCTTGTCTCCCACAACTTGTTGTTGTGAACTTATAGCTTGTTGTCCTACTTCAATTGCTCTCCATTTTGACCTTGTGTTCACTGCAATGGGATAAATTTGCTAGTTTTGTCCTTGGAAATGATTAACTTTGCAATATTAAGCACTTTTCCAATTCACTAAAGCAATTTCAGAGTTGCTTGGTTGTTCCAAATTCTCACTCGGAAAACATTTTGGGCCAGCATATTGATTCTACACCATGAGAGATTGACTCTCCATTCTACTCATACAAGCAACCTAGTTGTGTGGTCGATTGCATGGGTAACACCAATCGTGCTCTTGAGCCAAATTATTCTATGGTACAAGCTCTCTTGAAGGGCCAACAACATTGGGGTCATAAGGCTAAAAAGGCTTGGGGTTAAAACCTCTTTTATGTCCTTGAAAATCATTCTAAAATGGTGACCTACTCTACTGGTTCTATTGGTAAGGAGCTTGCTAAGGCCTATTTTCTTGACCAACCTGCTTCTTGAGGCTCACAAATTCATTGCTAAAGGTTTTACCAAAATTTTGCAACATGTTTTTAATCTCTTGGATTTCTTTGGTTTGGTCTATAATGGCATTTTATTGAACAATAGCTTTATGACCTATTGTTGGGACTAGCAGGACAACAACAATGGGAGGAAAATTCATAGGGATGGGTGGTTGATTTTTGGGGGAAATGGGTGTGGGTGGTCTAGGTGCTATCTTCCCAGCTTGAATGAGACAATTTTCAGCCCTTATTGCAATGCCATAGGAATTTGGCAATGTAAAACCCCCCATAGACTATATCATAACTGAGATCTCGCTATTCAAGGATTTTAGGAAAAATAGAAAGGCATGTTTAGGTGACAGATTGACTATTAGAGGTATCCTATCCCGGGTTCTTTGAAACTTGTAATTAAAGTCAGCGATATGTTTGTGGGGAGCCTGCTTGATGGTGCTCAATTGCTTAAGCAATGAAAGGTGGTCTGACTTGTCCATGAGCTACCGGTGAAGACCATCACCAAGATGGTCCCATGTTGCAATGGAATTGGATGGGAGTCCTCTGAACCACTAAAGGGATTTCCCCTTCAACGAAGCAACCAGTAACCTTGTAGCCACATTCTCTTATGTTATGTTGTGCATTGAACATAGTGTCGCCACATCTTAGATGTGTTCAATAGGGGTAGTTTGGTCTTCACTAGTGAAGTAAGGCAGTCCTTTGAGTTTTGATACTAGGATATCATCATGTCAAGCCAACAATAACGGGTTGCCCTCATTGAATGGTGCAAAGGAAAATTGTCTCGCCATAGGAGGTGCTTGAGATATTGCAGTTGGGTTCCTCTTCACATAAATGATTGGAGAAAGCTCCAAAGGTGTAGACTTCACTCATCTTACTGAATCAAAGGTTCTTCTTGGTGTTCTACCTCTCCTTCTCAATGGGGAGAGTTGTAAATTCTTAAAAGGTGTTAGACTAGATTTGGTTTGGATCCTTCTCATAAGTTGTTTGCACCAAATCTGCAATGTAAGTAGAAATTAGGAGTCGCCAGGTATATTTTTGAGACCTCTATAGGCAGAAAATGTTGCTACATATACTGAAAAATAACCTACAACTTAGAAAATGACTCTAAAGACAAGACTTTAGAGTCCCACCGAGCATGCCAAAAACTGTTGGCAATCAGGATTGCACCCTTATTCAAGCTAAGCTTGGCTATCATGTTGCAACATGGAAAAACTCTCTAATTTGTGGGTAAATCAATGAGTGAGAGCGAATCTCCAAAGTGGGTTGGTTCCCTCTAGTAAACCATCTAATATAAAGACTTTCACAGGAAAAGGGAATGAAGAAAATTGAAAAGTAAATCCTACAACCTAAGATGATTAACTAGAAATTCAGCGGTTCTGACAACTTAATGCTCACAATAATCTCTTTTAAAACCCGATTCTCATAATCTCACCCTGAAACTACCTAATTCATCAATAATTTGCAAAAAGGCTCACCAATGGAACACAAGATGCAACTTGAATTAGAATAGACTCCTGAAACAAAATTCACAACACTAATACATAAAAAGGATTCAACTCTTGAATCGTAGTTAACATCAATTGATATCATAAACTCTGAAAAAGAAAATGGGAAGGACAAGTCTGTTGTTTTATTGAGATGAAGGAATGCAAGATCAAAATCTGATTCAAATGAGTTTATAAGTCTCTCTGCACAGTGAGTATGAGAGAAAGAAATATAATTCTAAACCCTGAGAAATTAAAATTTCTCAAACTTATAGCCTGCAAGTGACATCCATGGTGAGAATAGAAAAATAAGCTATATCTGCATCTCAGAATGGCAACCCTTCAATTTTCTAGCTCAAGCAAAAAGCTTAGAAAATAGTGCCAAAAATCTGCTCCAAACTACCTCAAAAAGATGGAAACTTTCCATCTCCAAAGGGTCCATCCAAAAATACTCAAAATTAGGTGCAAACAACTCAAGAATTGAAAATAGAAAGTCTAGTTTGTCATCTCTTTTCCCAATCCGCCCAAGCACTCCAACTCAAAATATAAACTTTTGATGTCAACTCAAGTGCACTATTTAATTGTATTTAAATAACAACTAATTAAGAAATTTATAGAAACATTTCTTAATTACTTTTTTACAAGTTTGCAATTTCTAAATTACAAATATAGAAAGCCTGATTACATTTGATTTTTATAATTCATCTCCAAATACTCTAATTTTTTTGCAGTTTGGATAAAAATTTATATTTGCAAAAAATAAAAATATTATGCAAGGACCTCTATACATTTGATTTTTCTATAAAAAATCATAAAAAACTTAGGCCCCTAACACATTATGTTTCTTCAAAGGTCAAAAGAGGAAACCTAGGGTGCTCAAGACTTAGGCTAAAATCATAAGCTTCATTGACCTAATTTTTCAAAAGGCATGGAATAAAGTAAAGGTAATATTCAAAGTGCATGGGTATGTTTTGTGTTTGATTTTCTTTAAAAATCAATAAAATGCATAAGGCATTGGTTCAACCTTGGCCTAGCATATGTGATGAAGCATTAATAAGCATTTGAAATTTAAAAACAATGTGATAAAAATCACATTATGGGGAAAAACCCTAGCATCAAAACCGATTTCAAACACACATTTTGGCTATCATTTCCATTGGCCAAGTTTGGAGAAAATGGGGCTCTGCTAGATGCCACCATGGAAATTAGGGTTTGGGCTGGAAACTTCATCATTCAAGTTGCCTTCTTCACCATTCTTGTTGAATCTTTCCTTGCATTCAATGGTAAGATGTTTGTCACTATTTTGATATCTTTTGACTTCATTCTAGAAGGGAAATTGGGCCTCTATGCCACGACCATGATTAGTTTTTTAATGCATTTTGTGTTTTCATTTTGTTAACATTCCTACCATTCTTTGTGGCTGCCATGAGAGAGTTTATTCAAGCTTCTGAGAGCTTTGGTCATGAGCTTTGGTGAGCCTCTCTACAACAACATTTAAGGTAAGCTCCATGCTTTCATTTTGATGCATTTCCCTCTTAAATAAAAGCTCAACTTGAGCTTTTCTCACAAAAATAATGAAGTGTTGTGGGATTTTTCTGAGTTAGGCCATTGTATAGGTTGCGGCCTCGCCATATGTATTATTTTATTTCTACAAATAATAGTCTTTTTCGGGCTCGACCCATGATGCAAAAATGATTTCAATGTTGAATGGAAGGACTCTCTTGCATTTGTTTATCATTTCTTGGGCTTTGAAAACCCTTCATGGTTTCAGCCATTTATTTCATTTTCTCCATTTTTTAAGAGATTTAATGTTGGTATAAACTCAAATCTTTGTTGTTTCCTCATGTACTTTGATTTTGAGACAAAACCCTAAGTGGGTATTTGAGCTTTTTTGGAAAAATTGCCTCCCCAAGCCACAACCATGAGAGTGCCAACTTGGTTTCTCTATCATTTTTTGAGTGGGTAAATTTTTTTTTTCCTTCATTTACCTAAATGAGAACAAGAATAAGAGTCTCCCTTTGTGAGGCTAAGGCTTGAAACTCTTAGGAGAAATCAATGTTGTTTCACTTTACTCTAAAACCCTAGTTTTATCTTGGCATTTGGTCACCTTTTTTTTAAAGCAATTTAAGGTTCCATTGAATGTGCTCACTATTGTAGCTTCATTTGTTTACTTTCAGAATGCAATAAATCCAATTCAACATGCTTAACTTCAAGCAAAACAAGAAACTCTATAGCTATCATTACCCTTTTTTGTGACTCTTGCATTTTATAATTCCACCATTTGTTTGAATTCTTTTATTGGAAATGAAACACACACAAAATATTTTATGCTTACATTCAATGCATTGCATGGTAATATATTCACCCATTCTATGCAATGTCTACACTCAACCATCATGGTATTTATGTAGGTCACTTGTTGTTCATTATCACACATTCTATGCACTTGAATGCTTCAGAAAATGCATTTCCAGCTTCACTTTAACCACAGTTTTATGAAATAGTGAAATAAGATCCTCCTTTACATTTGTAGCACCAATAGTACTGAAACGAGCTTAAGTTTTTGCAAAATATCTTCATTAATGATGTTGCTTCATATTTCACTCAACTCAAACATTTAGTGTATTTCATTTTAGTTAACAATGCCTCTTTTCCTGACATCCTCGGCTTTCATGCTTCATTTGTAGCCACTTGTAACTCTATTTCTTGATGGAGACAACCTTTCCTCTATACTCTTCTTGAATTTTTATCTCCTAGACAAAAAATGTTGACATGAAATTTTGATTTATGCATAGAATATTTTTAAATACAACACCATGATGAAGGTTTTGAAGCTTCTAAAATTAATGATATAAAGTTTCCACAATCCATAATATTGTTAAATATTGTTTCTAGATTTGATTGTTCTGAAGCTTCTCAAATTGCTCCAGTTGCTATTGATGACTTGTAAACAAGGCATTATGTATGCCTATTCACTATTTCATTCCATGGTGATTCACTTGAGCAATTGATCTTGTATGATCTTCAATTCATTGCACTATCAGACTTGATTATCCTAGATGATTACTTACTTGAGCTCTTATGACACTTTTGTACTCCTTCAGATGCATTTATCTCTATTGAGAAATTTTAAATTATTTCCTTTCTTAACCCCTCCATGGAATGTTGAGGGGTAGCATGTTGAGCTCAACCCTTGTGGGAGCCCATTTTACACCACATGCTTTAAAGTCTTGAAAATAGATCAACAACATTCTTTTCCTATACATGCACAATAGACAAACGATGTTAGATTAAAACAATAAATTCAAATTTTCTTATGATGTTTCCTCCTCGGTATTCTCTTGCACATTTATTTTCTATGCTCGATTGATTTAATGTATCATAATTAGTGTTCTACATTATTGTTGATGGATCATGTAGGAGGGTTCATAGTTCGAGCTCTAAAAAAATTTTATAATCACTTGCAGGTTCACTTGGAGCATGGAAGCAAGGAAGGATGCACAACTCTGATGACAACTCAAAGGCACAACCAGGAAATGACGATTATGTTCTCTTAGATACTCTTCTCCTTTTATCTTCAGTAGTGTAGTATACTCCTCATGATTCATTGTCTCGGTTATTCCCATGGCTTGTTTGGAACACTTGATTCTCCTTTATTTACCCCAATGAATACAAAAAAACATTTGTATAATTCTTACAGTTCAATCTTGTAGTTCTCTTTTGCAACAATTGAATGAAACATTGTGTAATAAACAACTGAATACATAATGAAGTACTTTTATTTTTACACTTTATGTAATATTAAATGCTACAAATGATGAATGGAAAACTAAAACACATATCATTTTCTTTCAAACTCAAAACTCAAAATATGTAATGATTTAAAGAACTATAGAAATAACTAAAAATTTTCACCTTAAAATGAATTTGAAATAACCAGCTTTGTCAATTTGAGCTTTGGTGAAAAATTGATAATATCTGCATGAAAATTTTAGCAAGAGAATAATCTACAAGGTTGAATCTGGTGCATGCCCATACATCAACATGTAATTTCTATCTATAATTTAGAAAAGAAAATGCAAGATCTATGCTAGGAATGGAAGAGAGTGATATCACAAAGTTCATACATACAAAATGAACTATATTGGTTGGCAAAGCATAAAAACTATGTTGCAACAACAAACAATAGGTTTTGATAAAGCAAACCTGTACTCTCTGAACTCCATTTTGACACCCATCTTGGAAGGTAACTTTCTACATTACAACATTTCATAACAACTATCTACCCTCTAGCAGAATCTACCCTTAGGTGCTCTAGTCTACTTACATATCATTGTTCTATTCAAGTAAAAGAGTACTCTTCTCACATATTTCTACGAAAAAGGAAAATCAGATTACTAATTTCCTCACTAAACATGAATTAGATTCATGATTCAAATGGAATTGTACATGACAATATTTAGTCATATCATTCTCATGACCCATGTTTACTTTCTACATAAAGCATTATCCATTTAAAAATGAATTAAGTTAAAAAAAAAGGTATGTCACAAGTATGTGTATTTACATAGACGAAGTCTATGTGCATACACATATATGTGACTACTTAAGTTATTGGTTTGTGCATACATTCTGAAATAAACAATTAAATCAAATTGTAATCATGAATACAATTTTCTACTTTGACATTTTTTTGTCATAATTTCATGAAAATAAAGAATCCAGAATAAGTTTGTATTAACAGTTTCTCACATACTATTTCTTCTTTTATATTCACACAAGTTGTGATATTCTAATATTGTTATTTTTATATGAACATTCACTATTTTTAATAGAACAATACTATTTCCAACTAAATAGTTATAGAACAAGTTGTTTCATGTAGAACGTTCATGGTTTACAACTAATCAATTCTATTTCAACTTTAAATAGTTTCTTAACAAGTCTATTTTTAGCTACACATACACTCTTATAACATAACAATGTCATTTACAATAGAACATTCACTATTTACAATAATACAGTGTTGTTTCAAGCTAACAATTATAGTTTATGACAAAACAATGTTGTTTCAAATAGAACAATTCATTGTTTACAATGATACAATTTTTTTTCTAAAATAACAAAAAATGGGAGATTACTTTTGTATGGTTTACAACATAGAGCAAAACACACTTTCGCAATTATCTCATTAAAGGGAAGCCCTAAAGATCTAAATGCAAAGGAGAAAGAGATCTTACAATAGGGTTGTCCTAACGTCTGATTGTAAACTAATGAGGGGTTAACCACCAAGATAGGGCTTGGAAAGACAAATGAAATGAAATTTGTAATGCTTAAACCTAATGTAATGCAATCTTTCACTAAATGACCTAGAAAACCATGTAAAACAGAACAAAAAATACAGGATGAAATGTGTGCACCTGGAAACCTGAAGATGACAGGATGAAGCTCTAAAATGCTGAAAACATTGCTTTTAAAGCTTGCTGGGACTCATACACTAGACTAGCCAATTTTTTTCCAAATCTGGGTTTTTGTGCACAAAAACTTGAATTTGGAAAATGGGTGTCAAAAATTGCAAAAAAATGGAAAATGAACTAAACTGAGACTCATATGCTAGAACTAGCATATCAGTATAGTTAGGGTTTTCTAAAAATTCAAAGCCTAAATCTACTCTTCATTTTTTGCTCTATCCTTTCTAACTAATTTTTAGGTCAGAAACCCTGATTTGGAGCCTGGAGAAGTCCTCCAAGTATCTCTAATGCAAGGTGACAACTTTGACAACTTTGAACACTTTGAAAACTTTCTCCAAACTTGATCTTCAATTTTTATTCAACCTAAACCTACAAATCACACACTAAGGAGAGGTAAAAATGTTGTTTTGTTAGTAGATAGGGGTTTTCATTGGTCAAACCTTGTTTTCATAATCAAACCTTGAAATGAAATGAAACAGGAATGGAGAATGATGAATGAAGAAAATAAGATGTTGCAACTCACCAAATTCTAGCAATAAGGTGCAACAAACATGTATGAAGTGGTTCCAAAGGATGTATATCTTGAATCTTGCTTGAATGCAACATATATTGACTTGAATGCTAGCTTGAATCATGGAACCCTACACCACAATTGTTAGCTCAAAAACAAACATGATGCATTAATATTTTGTCATGATGCTTGATGCTTGAATAATGCTCTAAAATGCTTGATAATCTTCCCTTGAATGCTCTTGAATGCTATTGTAAACACTTGAATGCTCTTGTGAACTCAACTTTGCTATAATGATGCTCATTCAACTTGATAGGTGTAAAATGAGTGAAAGAAACTTGTATTTATACTTAATTATGCAAAAAATCTAAAAATTAGAACACTACAAGCCAACATCATATCTAGGAGGATAAAATAAGACCAAAGTTTGAATTAATTTTTATTTTGGGCCACATGGGACTCATACACCCAAGGTGGCATATGAGTCCCATTAGGCATAATTTATGGGACAATTTTCAAAAATTCTTAGAAAGGTCTAAAATCAAGATTGGGACCCAAAACCCTTAGTGGGACTCATACACCCAAGGTGGTATATGTGTCCCAGATCATCAAATCTAGGCCACACAACTTGAAAACACCTGAATTATGATTGGATGTTGATTTAAGTTAGGATTATCCTCAAAAATATGCATTAAATGGGGCTTGTGGATGTAAAATAAGGCCAATTAAAGCATAAAGAAGCCCAATTATTTAATAAAACCCTAGAAAAGTGTGAAATTTTGTCACAAAACTTTGCAACACTCCAAATAAGGCACCAATAAGCTCATCTAGTTCACAAGGTCCCAAGAACTAATGTGAATATGTTAGACATATTACAACACTAAATCAAGGCCATCGTAGGGAGTACTTTTTCCATCATTACATCTAGCCCCCACTTTAGTGAGAGGATGAACTTGCTTCCAACTCACACTAAAGTAAACCAATGCACATCAAGAGGGGTCCAAATGCACCAATGCTAATAAGACAGGGAGACCATGATCAAGAGGGTTGCGTAAGCCCCCAAAACCTGATGGAACCCCTAAAAGTGCTTAATGTTCCATCTCAAAATTTTGCAAAATTCTGGCTAAACCCATCTCTCTTGGCTTAGGGTTTTGTCCAATGTCACTATTTTAGGGTTTATGTTGCTTGATCCCTTCCCATGTAACCCTTAGGCATGTGTCATTTCCAATTATCTAATTCATCGTTGACCCCTTATCATCGGTACCTGGTCATTTAAGTTACATCTTATGCCATTAGAACCCATGAAGTAACCGACCCCTCATTCCTAGGTCCAAAACATATTTTATTTTGTAAGGTCAACCGATTGACCTTATTTGGCCTTTACATCCTTTGATTAGAATGGTTTTAAGTTTGTTGAGGCCACTCCTTACATTGTCCTAGGCGGTCCCCATTTTGAAACTAACAATTGACATGTGTAGATTTGCTATTATATGAGGACCGTTCAATTGCCAAGAGCACATCATGGCCACTCCCTACACCCCTATTTGATTCTTTTTTGCCTTAAAATAGTATCATGGGTTGGTGGGTGAGCACCACGTATCCTCTACATATGAGGGCTCTGACACCATTGAAAAGAATGAAGGCAGAAATGGAGCACATCCACGGTGATAATGAAGTAATGCGGCTGCATCAAGACCATTCCCCACCTCCCCGTTCAATTTCTTTTTGCATTTAAAACTTATCATGGGGCAACGGGTAGATGACATCTTTCTATGGGACCTATTTGGCTTTACAAAGGGAAAGCTCTTAGTTAGGTGAGACTAGCGGTCAAGGAGGAGTGACATGGGTCAATTTTGACCACTCCTCGTCATCCCATGGGGGACCCACTTTTTCCTCCTTTCTCTCAACGGGGAAGCGGGAGAATGCCACATGGTGTCACCTGAGCTATGAAGCAAACATTATGAAATGGAGGAAAATTAAAGAAATATTTTTCCGCATATTGAAAGTGTTCAGGCTCGGGTTACTAAAGTGATTTTCAAAAGAACATGATGAAATAACCAAAGGATCTTTCAATCATAGCCATTGATTATGCCTAAGGATTATGTGCATAGGATTGTCAGCTTGTGTTAAGACACACACATATTGAAGTGGGAGATTTAATCTCATCATTTCCCCATCTTCTCGTTCGTAAAAGTTGCACATGGGTTAAGATTCACAAGGGAGTGGGTAAGCTGACACATGGCCTTATGCTTTAGTGACAAGGAGATGGTGGAGCCCACAAATCACTAGCAAGTGGCTCCATATGGCTTGATTGGATTGGATAAAGGAAATGGTTGTGCACTGTTATCTTTTTCAAACTAAGTTGGCTAAATCTAGATCATGAGTCGCTTTATTTTTCTGCAAAATCAATGAACAATACTCAAAGTTGAGATTGAGGACAAGTGAGCCATTCTAGTCCACCGGAGCGAGCCATAATGGTAGATAGGATGTTGAGATACCAAATTAAGAGTTTTATGGTCTTTAAAACTTGTTTTAAAGCACAATTAAGGATTTATAAAAGCATTATACACATCCAGAGAAGCTCTGCTACAATTTTCAAGCTAGTTTGATGCCAGAGTTAGGGTTTTAAGCTTACGCCAGTCCAGTAAGTTGGTATACTATCCCACCTTTGAAATTATTAAAACTTGCTCAATTATGCTTTATCTATTGTTCTATCATTATGGTTTTCTTGGTTTTACATTTATTTTAAGGTTTGACATTCATTTAAGAACATTTGGTTGGTCCTACATTACTATAATTTATTTCAAACCCCTATTCAAGCCATAGATTTTATTTTGTGCAACCGAAAAACCCTAGTTTAGAAAAATACTTGAGCCATGGATTCTAAAACATGAGTGTCTTCATCAAAGGAGGAAGCCTCTACCTCCAAAAGACCTTTGAGTAAGGACCTAGCTAACCAGCTACCACCCTCAACCAATGAAAAACCCAAGGTTCAATTGCTTTTCAGGGATACACAAGTAGTTGAGGGCCTATTTGAAAAATATTGTACTATTAGGGATGCCAAATTTCCTTGCACTAGGTGGGAGTTGTTTTGTGGCTAGTTTAGAAATAGGAATTGGGGTGTTCCAGTTGGTAACCCTTGGAACCTCAACTTAGGAAAATTGATTATGTCGAATGTATACTTGGATATTGATTTGTTAAGAGCAATATCTATCAACTATGACCCAGTCACTAGGACTGTGAGGTCATTTGATAGAATTGAAATGGTTAAAGTCACCAAGCAAGAAATTTCTTGTGTTTTCAAACTCACTAAGTGGAGTGATGATATAACTAAAATTGATGAAAAGTCTCTTAGGGAAGAATATAACAAAACTAAACATGCATTGAAGGTCCATATATTGCCAAAGTATATGGTAGAGATTAATGGTTGTAAGGTTATGTTGGGACCATTTGATAAAGAGCCCTATCTTGCTAATTGATTTATGTCTTACTTCCAAAGAACATTTTACACCTTTTGTCAGATAATTGGCTATGACCCAGTTACTAGAATGCCCATGGCTTAGATGTATATGGAAACACACATACAACACCCCCAACATTGCACAATATATGATTATGCAAGGTTTATTGTAGAGAAGATTCATGAGGATTTGGTAAAGTTGAAGGGTGAGATGGGGGTAAGATTCATTTGGTATTCACTGCTCATGCACATGTTTATATTAAAAGGTGCATCTTACTTTGGGAAGAATATGACAGTGGATAGGAAGGAGGGAAATTTGGAATTTCTTGTCCAGTGTTGGACCACCATCTTAGATAAGGAGGGAAAAACATTTGATTATGTGATATTTGAAAATTTGTTTTCCTTTGAGTTGTGAAGAGTCTTGGTTATGAATGTGCCAACAGTTCCCAAGGCCCTGCATGACTTCTTGAGACCTAAAGATAGGAGGCCTAAATTGGGGGTGAATCATAATTGGGAAGATGTTATCCCTTATCCTGCATATAAGGTTTTGAGAGTGTATGGTGCCACTATTGCACCTCACTTGTTGCCTAAATGTGTACCATAAAGAATTGGGTTTCTTGAGGTGATGTTGTTAAACAGATGCATGACAACTAAGAGGGGGGTTGAATCAATTGTCACACAAGTTCAAACTTAAAACTTCATTACTTATCATTTCTTCAACCACACTATTTTGCTATTAAATATGAGCATGAAACACAAATAACAGAAAGTAAATCAACACAATGAACACTAGAATTTTGTGTGGAAAACCTAATAAGGAAAAAACCAAGTTGAGGGTTAACTCACAGTATAAAGATTATAAAACTGAATATAGAGGCTTACTGCCAAGGGCTCATTGCCCAAAAGAGGACTCACTATCCAAATACAAAGGCTCATTGCCTACAAAGGACTCACTATCCAATAGGGAGGCTCACTACCTATAGATACAAAAGAGAACAAAAGATCCACCATAGAAATTAAAGCACATTCATAGGATTGTAGAAACCTTCATCTCACTGCCTTCAACACACTAAAAAACTGCTATCACAACTCACTCACGCACACTTCTATTCTTATGATTTGTGGCTCACTTTCATCACTTTGTATCATACTGTCATACAACTCTTCACAATTCATCTTGCTTTTATACCATTCTCAACCTTAGAAGCATTTGCCAAGGTCGGCCACAAATAACCCATTTCATAAATTCAAATTAGGTAGGCAACTCAAAATTCCCGTGGTGGAAAGAAATAAGAGTGGACCAATAAAATTATTTTTGAAGATCAAAAATAGCATTCTCGAATCAACCACCCACTTCCTCAATTAATTTTTATTCTTCGAATGAATTGTAAACACTAGGTCAGCCAAACCTAATTAAAACAAAAATGGACAATGATGCACATGCTTCCTAGCATGAAGATGACATGCAAGCACCTCAACACATTTCAATATTCATGAGACTTCAACTCAGTCTTCTCCAGATACGTCTACAACAAAACAATATACTTCATACACTAAATACCTTTCACCAATCCATCCAGATTGTATAAACTCACACTGAAACATTGAAACATGCTTCCAAATGACCAAACTTCAAACCTCTTTTCCAGAGCACAGAAAAGACCTTCACAAGACATATCCTAGATCTAAAAAAACCAGTGAAGGACTGTGGAGTAGAAAAATTTCTCCCAGTCCATAGAAGATTAACTCTTCCGGTAGAACACACGTACTAGTGGATACAACTTTCACATACCATCTCACTAGAAACTGAAACTTAGAATATATCACCATCAGATCACCGTAATGAAAACGTCATAACCACACATGCATAGGATCAACACAGAAGAAATGTGAAGCACATACTGAAGCATAATCTAAACACATTAATCCCTCTGACTTCTCTTCTTTATTAATTTTCTCAAAAGCACTTGGAAACTCATCAACACAACACATATGCAGCCATATAAGATAGCTCCATGTACTCACAACATCTCAGCAACATCTCAAATATACATGTACAATCTACAACATATTGAACAGTGTTGACATCAATGACAACATCAATTACAACACCACCAGACTAGCCCATACTAGCAACAATCTCCCCCTTTGTCATTGATGGCAACACATGGTGTGAAAAACCATCAAAGACAACAACTTACACAATATTTTGGGAGAACACCTTCTCTTCTACTTCAACTATTTTTCACATGACATTCTCTCCCTCTTTGACATCAATGGAAAAGAACTACTCTGATTACTCCCCCTTAGGAGTACACCTATCCTACAATAATGAAAACCTTTTCTACTCCCCCTCCAGAGTAGACCTATCTATCAATCAAAATAAATAAATAATCTGTGAATTCACTGGACTGATGCACCTTCATGTGCACTTAGTTAGAAGGGCCAATGACCCCCAACCTCTCCCTAAGATGCTCAAAAATATCCTTCGGAAGAGCCTTAGTGAATATGTCTACAATTTGTTCCTTTGTTGTCACATACTCCAATCTGACCTCATTCTCCAACACTTTTTCTCTTAGAAAATGATACTTGATAGATATGTGTTTTGTTCTTGAATGCATAACTGGGTTCTTCAAAATGTTTATTGCACTTGTATTGTCATAGAAAATAGAAATAGGCTCATCACATACTATTGCAATGTCCTTTAACATTTTCTTCATCCATAGAACTTGTGTGCAATAGGATGCTACAACAATATATGTTGCCTCTGCAGTGGATAAAGAAACCGAGTCTTGCTTTTTACTCAACAATGAAACTAATCTTCTGCCTAGAAAGAAATCACCACCACTAGTACTCTTCTGGTCATCTACACATCCGACTCAATTAGCATCTATATAGGCACTCAAGGTGAAATCATTACTCTTAGGGTAACATAGTCCATAATCTGGTGTTCCTTTAAGATATCTAAATATCCTTTTTACAACTATAAGATGTGCTTCTCTAGGATCTACTTGAAATATAGCAACTAAACACACTACATACATAATATCTGGTCTAGTAATAGTAAGGTAAAACAATTTTCCAATCATGGATCTGTATTTTCTCTTATCAGTCTCAGTAGATTCATCATCTTTGCTCAGTTTACATCTAATTACCATAGGAGTACAAACCAGTTTAGAATCCTCCATCCCAAACTTCTTCAACAACTCTTTTACATACTTAGATTGTGAAATGAATATCCCTTTGTGAATTTGAGTCACTTGTAGAACAAGAAAGAAATTCAATTCACAAATCATAGAAATCTCAAATTCCTTCTGCATCTCTTCAGGGGACTTTTTACACATGCCTTCATTTCCACCAAAAATGATATCATCAACATAAAAAACTACAATCAACATATTATTACCTTGCATTTTGAAGTAGAGATTGTTATCAGTAGAACCTAATTTTTTGAATCCTTGCTTTGTCAAATATCTTTCCAATCTTGTATACCAAGCTCTGGGAGCTTGCTTCAGTCCATACAATCCCTTCTTCAATTTACAAACCATGTCTGGTTTTTCAGACAACTAAAACCCTTCAGGTTGCTCCATATACACTTCTTTTTCCAACTCACCATTCAAAAATGCTGACTTAACATCCATCTAATATACTTTGAAGTCCTCGTGTGTAGAAAATGCCAAAAACATTCTGATAGCTTCCATTCTAGCCACAGAGGAAAATGTTTCTTCAAAATCTATACCTTCAACTTGTGAATATCCTTTTCATACCAATCTTTCCTTATTCCTTACTACTCCATTTTTATTTAGCTTATTCTGGAACACCCATTTTGAGCCAATCATATTTTTATTCATAGGCCTAGGGACTATTTCCCATGTCAGATTCTTTTCTATCTACTGCAATTCCTCTTTCATAGCTCTCATCTAACTTTCATCTTCACATGATTCTTTTATAGATTTAGGTTCTATTTTAGAATGTAAACACAAATTTACCTCAACTTCAACTATGCTTCTTGTCTTCACACCTTCACTCTTGTCTCCAATTATCTCATCTTTCAGATGATTCTTCTATACATATTTAGGAGTCCTAGCAGTAGGTTTCGATTCATTCTTTTCTTCTTCTTCCACTTTTTCTTCTTCTTTCTCTTCTTCTTCCTTCTCCTTATTTTCTTTAGGTAAATGTCCACAAATAGGATCATCAGGTTCAACTTCACTTATCTCAACAGGTCTTCATATGTCTTCATCAACTTTTACATTAGCACTTTCAATATTATTTCTTAATATTTTGTTAAAACATCTGTATGCCTTGCTGGTAGTAGAGTATCCAAGAAATATTCCTTCATCACATATAGCATCAAACTTTCCAATATTTTCATCATCTCTTTTAATATAGCATCTGCTTCCAAATACCTTAAAATATTTCACAATAGGATTTTTACCAGTCCATAACTCAAAAGGTGTCTTTGTGTTGTTGTGTCTCATATGAACTCTATTAAGAACATAAACAACAGTATGTATCACTTCTCTCCAATATACATCTAGTACATTGGAATCTTTCATCATAGTTCTAGCAGCTTCCTGTACTATCCTATTTTTCCTTTCAATTACTCCATTCTGTTGTGGGATTCTCAGAGAAAAAAACTATCTTTTTATGCCATGATTCTCACATAATGCATTAAATTCACCAGAAGTGAATTCACGACCTCTATCAGATCTCAAACACTTGATTTTTAGATTTACTTCATTCTTCACTCTTGCTTTGAATACCTTAAACCTATATAGAGGCTAATTCTTTTCTCTAAGAAAAGCAACCCATGTCATTTGAGTATAATCATCAATAAGCAACATAAAGTACCTATCTCCATTCAGGCTTCCAGTCCTTGTCAAACCACAGAGATCAATATCTACCTTGACTTCAGCATGCCAGTAGTAGAATGCTCTTTTCCCTTAAATCTACATCTTGTATACTTCCCCAATTGACAACTTCTATAGATAGCATTAGCAGGTCTTGTAATTCTAGGTAGCCCTCGAACAATCTCCTTTGCACTGATTTTGACCAGGTTATCAAAATCACATGTCCCATTCTCCAGCGCCATAACCAACTTTCACTAATTTGAGATACAAGATAATGACCATCAAATCCCTTCAATTGATAGATGTTTCCATGAATTCTTCTTCCAACAGCAATCATATCTTCATTTTTAGATCCTTTTCAGCTAATTTCATAGGTATTGTTTTGAAACACAAGTTTAAAACCATTGCTACACATATAACCTACACTCAAAAGGTTATGCCTCAAACCCTTCACATAATATACATCATCAGTATTGTGCACTCCATCAAAACTAATTGAACCTTTACCATAGATCTTATCTCCTTAATCATCATTGAACATAACTAAACCACCATCATATTTTTCAAGTTTAGTGAACTTACTCTTATCTCTAGTCATATGATATGAGCATCTACTATCAATTACCCAATAGCCTTCATCCTATCTTGCATGAAAAGTGGTAACCAAGGTACCTTCCATCATATTCTTCTTAACCTTCAGAGCCTTCTTACTTACACATTTTCTAGAGTTAGTGGATACATATTTATTTTCCAAAGCTAAGAATAAGCATTCACTATCATCAACCTCATTGTCAGATTCATCATCAGAAATACTTGCTTGAACATTCCTTAACATAATATAGCTTCTTATACTTCTTATCCTTCCTATCCTTATCCTTGTTCTTTTTATGTGTAGCCCTATTTGGACATCTCGAAGCATAATGACCGATGTTACCACAACTGAAACATTTAAAGGGTAACATACCTTTATATTTTTTGGTGCCTTTCTTTAATTTCCTAGTGACGTTTGCTTCCAACTCTTCATCATCACTATCTAGTTCTTCAATCTTCAAAGCCTTAAATGTCATTTTTGTCTTCTCTTTTGTCTTTTCGTCATTTTGGAACTTCCTTATCTCAAATGCTTGCAGGGTGTTGAACAACTCTTCTAGAGTATACTTCTTAGGATCATAAATTTCTTCAATAACAGAGATCTTGTTGCTGTAACATTCTAGTAAAGTGATTAGGATCTTCTCGATTATATCTTCAACTGATAGTTTTCCTCATTGATTTCTAACTTCATTTGCTGCCAGTTCAACTCTCTGAAAGAAACTTGTAAATTCTTCACCATCTTCCATCTTTAGGTTCACAAATCTAAGATTTTCCTCTAGCCTCTTTGTCAATTTCACCTTTTCATTTCCTTCATACATGTCTTCCAACTTTTTCCAGACTTCATATGCAGTATCTAGAGAATTAACCTTAACTCGCCCATTTTTAGATAAACCACTGCAAATCACATACTTCGCCTTCTCATTTTATTCATAAGCAAAGATATCATCTGCAAAATTAACACCACCAGACAAAGGTGTATACTTTGTCTCTATAGCCTTCTAGGTCTTGAAACCAAGAGAGATAATATATCCTCTCATCTGACCCTTCCAATCATTGTAGTCAGTTCCATCGAACATAGGGATCTCCAAATTGTGTGCCATCAGATCTTCCTTAAGCGGTTAAGCTCTACACAAGGAACCAAATGCTCTGATACCAATTGTTAAATAGGTGCAGGACAACTGAGAGGGGTGGTGAATTAGTTGTCACACAAGTTCAAACTTAAAACTTTATTACTTATCAATTCTTCAACCACACTATTCTATTATTAAATATGAGCATGAAACAAAATAACATAAAGTAAATCAACACAATGAATAACAAATTTTTTCATGGAAAACCTAATAAGGGAAAAACCATGGTGAGGGTTGGCTCACAATATAAAGATTATAAAACTGAATACAGAGGCTTACTGCCCAAAATAGGACTCACTGTCCAAATACAAAGGCTCACTTCCTACAAATGACTCACTATCCAATAGGGAGGCTCACTTCCTATAGATACAAAAGAGAACAAAAGATCCACCACAACAATTAAAGCACATTTGCAGGATTGCAAAAACCTTCAACTCACTACCTTCAACACACTTAAAAACTACTATCACAACTCACTCACACACACTTCTACTCTAATGATTTGTGGCTCACTTTTGTCACTTTACATCACATTGGCATACAAATTTTCACAATTCATCTTGATTTTATACCATTCTCAACCTTAGAAGCATTTTTGAAGGTCAGCCGCAAATAACCCATTTCATAAATTTAAATTAGGTCTGCAACTCAAAATTCCCATGGTGGAAAGAAATACGAGTGGACCAATAAAATTATTTTTCAAGATAAAAAATAACATTCTCGAATCAACCACATTCTTCCTCAATTAATTTTTATTCTTCGAATGAAGTGTAAACACTAGGTCAGCCAAAACTAATGAAAACACAAATGAACAATGATACATACGCTTCCTAGCATGAAGATGACATGTGGACACCTCAACATGCTTCAATATTCATGAAACTTCATCTCAGACTTCTCTAGATACATCTGCAACAAAAAAAATATACTTCATACATTGAATACCTTTCACCAATCCATCCAAACTGTATAAACTCACACTGAAACACTGAAACATGACTTCTAGATGACTAAACTTCAAGCCTCTTTTCCAGAGCACAAAAAAGACCTTCACAAGACATATCCCAGATCCACAAGATCTGGAACAAACCAATGGAGGACTGTAGAGTAGAAACATTTCTCCCAGTCCACAAAAGATCAACTCTACCGGTAGAACACACGTACCGATGGAAAAAACTTTCACATACGATCTCACCAAAAACTAAAACTCAGAATATATCACCATCATATCACCGTAATGAAAACTTCAAAACTGCACAGGCATAGGATCAACATAGAAGAAATGCGGAGCATAATCTGAACACATTCATCCCTTTGACTTCTCTTCTTTATTAATTTTCTCAAAAGCACTTGGAAACTCATCAACACAATACATCTACAACCATATAAGATAGCTCCATGTACTCACAACATCTCAACATCATCTCAACTATACATGTACAATCTGCAACATACTGAATAGTGTTGACATCAATGACAACATCAATGTAAACACCACCAGACTAGCCCATACTTGCAATAGATGTATCAGTTGGGAAGTGTGGAGAATAAAAATTGTTGGATCAAGGAAAGGGAACTTTCTTCCCCTCATATACATTCACTTCTCTAATTTTGTAATGATTAAAAAAGGTTGGAATAAGGTAAATGATATACTTAAAAAATTCACATGAAGAGACCAGTGACAAAAGATTATCATGATCTTGAATGTTCCATGGCTTGGTTAAAGGAAAGCAATAGGAGTTCCGAGTTTGTGCATATTTTCCATTACCCTAAAGATATAATAAGGAAAATATTTGATCTTGTGGAGCAAGAGAATAGAAAAGAAAAGTGGATTGCTTTTAACAAAATTCAAAGAAAGGAAAAGGAAAAGGATCTTAAATTTGCTACTCTTGCAAAAATTCCCAATATAATGCAAAGAGTAGAATATGTGTTCTAGAACTTTGAAACAATGGTTGGTCGCCTTGGAGGTGAAATAATGATTCAAGATAAGGGGAAAGCCCCCATGGAAGAGGAACAAAGTGGAGGAGAAATCCCTATTATGGAGGAAAGACTTGTAGACCAGCCTCCCAAGGAATAGAAAATATTTTTTTCATGAGGAAGAACAAAGCAAAGAAGGATGATGCAGTAGTTGCTCCCTCTCAACAAGAGGAGCAAAGAACTATTTCTTCTATGCCAAAAATTCCACCACCATCTCCTCCAAGGACAACCAAGCCTGAAATTGTGGATATTGATGCCCCATCACAACATGCCTCACCACCAAAAGAGCCACCATTGAAGAAGAAAAAGGTCAGACTACCAGGTTTGGTGGATTATGATGATGATGAATCTAATGAAGAGATTTGGGTATTTGAATAGGAAATGCAACAAGGAATGCCTCCTGCACCAACAGTAATTGTGCCCCAAAATTTGGGTATGAGGTTGGAACAAGGTTGACCTTACTAGGATAAATAAATTTTATGATCTTAGGATGGAGGCTTGGAAAGAATTCATGGATGATGATTCATTTGTAAAATCCCAAGATTTCATGGAATTTCCCTACAAGGCTAAGAAGGATGAATATGTTACTACTGTGGCTAAGCAAGGAAGTTTCCATCCAGAGTTTCCAGAGGAAAATATTCAAGCATAGGTCATGAAAGAAATGAAAGCCATATTTCATAGAATGACTGCAACAGGAGGCATAGAATTGGTAAGAAATAGTGGTGTTTTGTTATTACCAAAGTGGGATCTATCCTGTACCATTGATTTTGATATGATAAAGAGGTGTGATAGACCACTTTATAATTCAGAAGAAGAGGCCACAATTGCACTACAAGGATCAAATTCTAGTGAGCAGTGGGATGCATTAGCTATATGGTCCATAGCCCCAAGCACAAGGAAGCCTAATATTATAAAGCTTGCACTAGACTACAAGGGAGGCCTACTAATAAAGAGAGTGTTAGAGACATCAGCTCTTGAGGCAACAACAATGCCAGTGCATGTTTCCTAGTTTACAAAAGCCACAGTGGAGTCGGTAATTGTAGAAAAAGACAAATTCAGGAAGCAATACATTGAATTGCTTATTGATTATGGGAAGACTAAACAACAAAAGATGCAGATGCAAATAGAGATAGTGTTATTGAGGGAGAAATTACAAAACTTGCAACCAAGAGAGAAAAAATGGACTGATGCTACCTCCCCTACTACACATGAACCAACACTTGCTGACTATACCCCTACCACAAGTTCCTCATGGGGAATTATGTCATATAATATGGGAACTATACCCATTTTAGTGGTAAAGCCAAACACATCTGAAGTACCAAAGACAGAGGAAGGTGATAGCAAGGAGGATTTGTTTAAGCAACTAAGTGATTACAAAGAAAAATGTGACAATCACAATAGGGAAATATTTGTTAGTAATATGAAGATTGTCAATACATAGTCTTGGAGAACTTAAACAAGGGGTTTAATAACATATTAAATAGTATTCATGATAGCTATTCCTCCATGAAGTCTACTATAAATAATTTTGGCAATGATAAGGAGAGAGCTATTTTCCTTATGGAGACATGGATCCCTAGGTGGCAAGAGTTGAGAATGATGTCTATTGTAGCCAAGCAGGATGCTGACCCCCTTGAGAATCTTAAGCCCACCATTACTATTGTAAATGAGATTAAGGAATTCAAGTGAAATTTTGAGCTTTTGGAGACCACGATAAGGGAATTGGTAGAATTTTTTTATGAAAAACATCATGGTATCCTCTCATCTATTTTAAGGGATGATGGTAGCATAAAAAGCCTGCAAGAGTCAAGAAAGGAAACTAATGATGTCATTTCAAGTCATGCTGCTTGAATTTGTCAGGAACATGATATGGATACACTAAAGAGGAACATGGACATGCTAGCCCACGTAGAAATTATCCTGGAAGAGTTTGATAAGGAAGCCAATCAAGTTGTTACCAAGTATTCTCCTTACAAACAAAAGGTTGATAGTGTCATGAAATTCAGTTGGCCCACTTAAGAGGAGTTCTAGGATTGGAAGAGCAAATACTTGGACGTACTAGAAAATTGAATTGTAATGGTGGGATGGTGAGTATAATTTTGGTCTTGAAGTCTGCAACCATGATGATTAATTGATGGGGGAGAAACAATGCATAGCCTGGAAACCCTACAGATTAGGATTTTTTTGAAGTATTGCAAACAATATTGTTCTCTCTTCAACATGGAAATTGGTGGCACAAGTGCTAACTTGGATGAGTTAGTTTTTTATCTTTCTGTTTCTTTTAATGCGTTTAAATTTTTTCTAATGGGGCATGAATGTGGTTATTACTTTTGGCTCAAAGATGCCTTTTGGAAGGAGGGTGTATCTTCTTCAACATGTGCAAATAAGTCTTGTCTTATATGTTTCCCCCCCACTTGCTATGAGCAAATATAACTATCTAGAGACTATTGAAATTGAAATTGAAATGTATGCCAAATGTATATACAACATTAATTGTAATTTGGCATGATTCTTGTTGCTCCCATGTTTTCTATAAATGGGAATTTATGGCCAATTACATGGGTCTTTTGATGTTAAGCAATTTTTGAGCTCATGTATGAATAATTCTGATAATTTCAAGCACTGAGAAATATATTAGTTTTGAGTCTTAGGAATGTATTCAGATCTATGATAGGCTTAATTATTCTACAATAGCAAATATATATGAAGGATAATTGCAAGTTTCTAGAGTTAGTTTCTCTCCTCTGTAATTTTGGCTTTCAAATTATGAATAAAGGAATCAAGGTTCATTTATTTGTCTTCAATCACTCTGATTGAATGTATGACTTCATATTTTTCTTTAGTTCAATGAGCTAAATAAGTGCTTAAATGAGATCATATATTTGTAAGTGAAATTCAAGGATTGTTAAGGAGTTCTAGTTCTAGATATATCGTGTTGTGTGTTACAAATTAATATACAATAGTCTACAAATACATGTTTCTATTTGCTAATGTATTATGGTTTATTGCATATATGAATCCATCGCCCTCGGATAAGGAATTGTTCTATTTTTTTTTCACCTTTGATGTTAGTGAGCTGCTTGTACCTGACAAAGAACATAAATATTTACATTAATTTTTTATTCACCTATAATTGCAGTATAGTGGTATGAAGTATTACTCATTCCTAACTGTAGGTATAATTTGTTAAAGGGTCTACCAAATCCTGAAGGAATTTTTTCTATTTGTGTTTGATACAAATGTATCTATTTGTCTTCAATGTTTGTGATAAAATAGCATGAGAGTATCACATAGACATTGTCAGGATCACCCTCCTAGGTTTCATAGTGCTTGAAGAGTAGAGGTCTAGCCTAGCAAGCTAGTACCTATTTATTGGCCAATCCTTGCCTTTACTTA
Source organism: Sequoia sempervirens (assembly GCA_007258455.2). Lineage (NCBI taxonomy): Eukaryota > Viridiplantae > Streptophyta > Pinopsida > Cupressales > Cupressaceae > Sequoia > Sequoia sempervirens. The sequence continues at coordinate 102,606,074 of VDFB02168118.1, forward strand.
TCATTAGATTCTAGAAAATTCATTGGTAAATGGTGAGATTAAGTTTGGTTCTAAAAATATAACCAACATATTGGTGAATCTACTGGGGACATTGCTAAGTTCAACGTCTCTAGGTTGATCTGGTACAATCAAAGTCATATATTTTAATTATTCTTCACTGCTTGGAGAACAATTGGTTCAAAATTTCATCATATAAATCATGTCTTTTTTTATGCTTCAAAGTTTGGTACATTCCTCCATCTTGTGTCGGGTTATGTTCAAATTATTCTCTAATATTGCAAGTGCAACCCCAAAGTGTGATAAAATTTTATTTCCCGGTATTTTGGGGGTGACTCTAAAGTCTCTCATCCCAATGCGAGAATAAATTCCAAGATAGAAAGTGAGAAAGAGAATTCTGAGATACAATTTGGCCCCATGAGAAAGACCAAAGTTACACAAAGAATCATTTTGAATAGAAGATAGAGTCCAAGCACTCGAAAGATAAGTAACCCACCTAGGTAAAGAAATATGTTGAATCAAGTAAATCAACTGAACTTACCGATGATGCATCTCCTACTTTTAATAATGAAGTAAATATTTCAAATATTCATGAAGAAGCATGTGAAGTTGAGGTGCCTAATGTATATCAAGGGATTTTTCCCACTAAGGAAGTTTTTGATAATGAATTTGATGTGTCAAGAGAGGAATATAGGTGGGAATTCTGGGATAAAAATAAGTTCTCAGAACCTTCAACTCATGGAGTTGGATCTATTTTCAATGGAGATAATTTTAAGGCCAAAGGTGAACCTCCTAGTGTAGAATTGCACCTTCCCCTTGAGAAATAACTAGCTAATCTTGCTTTCTTTACCCCTATGCCAAGTGAGTCTAGAGATATTCTGGAAGATGAGGAAGATATAGATAAAGATATGCAAGCCTTAGAAGAGGAAGAGCTTATGATTAAGGTAGAAGAAGAACATAATCTCAGAGATTTGGAAGAAGAAAGGGAAAAGGAGTTTAAAGAAAAGGAAGAAAGAATTAAGGCTAAGATGCTCAGAGGAAAAAAATAGAAAATATGAGAGAAGAAGTGAAGCAAAAAGCACTTTATGAAAATTCTTCTAAGTTTGCTACTCAAATAACACCTGATCCACCTAAGGTGACCATTCAAATGGAAACCTCTACTGTTAATACCTATACTACATCCATTGTAGCCACCAAATCCTCAAATCTGTCTACTACTGCTAAGAAATCACAACATGTAGATCATAGGAAGAAGCCCATTGATCAACCAAAGAAAAATACCTTTAATACTTTCAATACCAATACCAACACAAGTACCAATACTTCATCTATTAATACTTCCACCCGAAGTCTTATGATTGATCCTACCCCATCAACTACACCCACAGACCTTGAGATCTTGAGATTACAATCAAAGAATGACAAGTTACTACAAGAATTGAAGAAAACTAAAATGGAAGCTTCAAATGCAAAAATAACAAGGAAGATTTCTTTTCTTAAGATCTCCATGTTGGCATATAGTTGTCATTGATGTCAAAAGTGCAAATCATGAAAGGGAGATTGTTGGCATAATGATAAAGGATGAGTGTGAGTGTAGTGGATCTGATGGAAAATTAAATGGAAGATTCAAACTGGGTTTCTTGAGAGCTTTCCAAAATGGTATTTTGCAGGTCATGATGTCAATGGAGATTTCAGCATTCAATTGTTCATGCTCTTGATCTAGGGTTTATCAGTTAAACCCTACGTGTGTAGGATTTTATAGTCACAACATTCAAATAGTTTCTATTATGTCGGAACTTGGTATTGTGGGTTGTAGGCCACATAAGTTATAACTTATGTTATTGATGTTCATGGAGTGACCAACCCCATTGCCTAGGTTGGCAGTGTCTACATGTCCGTTGAGCACTAGAAGAAAATAAAAAATTGGCTAAGTCATATCTTGGGCGACATTTCTCTAAGTTTCTCTAACTTACCACTTCAAGGATTTTGACTAAGTATAGCTCTGGTGGTGCTTTTGGCATGTGGTCTAACTCGGGCAGTGTTTTGTTGTGTTTCACTAATTCCTCACCATGTAGCGCTAGCGATGTTTTTTCTAGTTTGATGAACTTATGAAGATCGCGCTTTAAGGCTAGTGGTGTTTTCAGGAACATGTCTAACTTACCACTCAACAAAGAAAGGTGAAGTCAACAGAGTTAGTGGAAAACAACGTTTGGTGACATCAAAAGGTGTATACATGGCATTAGCCCGCATACCCCACTAAGATTTCAGTGGGGTCCAATTAAGACCCATATGGTCAGTGGGGAATGGCTACAATCAAGAAGATCCAATGGTGCTTTTAAATTCTGCTGGGTTTTTGGTGGATCCCGACTAAGTCCCATGGGATCAACGAAGAGTGTTGGAGATTAATCCATGGTGGATGGATATTGATCATTGATGAAGATGGTGGGACTCGACAAGAAGCAAAGGTGATGGTAGTGGATGATTATGTAGGACGACAGGAGGCAAAGAGTGATTGCTCGATAGAACAATTCACATCATTGTTGTGAGTTGCATGGCAATGATGTGGATAAAAAATGGCAACAATCGGCAAACCCCGTAAGGTTTGTGTGGGCCCATTGTCTGAGCCTGCGAGGTGTGCAGGCTTTGGATGTGTGTCTTGGTGGACCCCGCGTATGGCAAGTAGTGTATGAAGGATAAGATCAAAGGAGGAGATTTAAATGACTGCTCATCAGATAGTCATAATTCAAAGCTGCGACAGTAAATGGAAAGCGTAAGATATCTATTAGATGAATAAAATTTTGGAGCATTATATCTATTAATCAAATTTTAGTGATTTTTGTTAGTAATATTTTATTTTCAATTTATATTAATTTTTGAATAGTTCTAACTATAATTTTTACATTATTCTTAATAATAATCCTAATATAATTTAATTAATAATTATAATAATTTAGTTATTTTTATTTAATTCTTATTTGTATTTATCTATGTTTTAAGTTAATAAAATTTGGAAAACAAAAAAGTGGCAATTTATTTTAATTGTGTAAAATCAAATCCTTAGATTATTTTTATATGGTAATTTATGGATATACTTTAATTTAAGTTTTATTTTATTATTTTATTAGTGTCCAAATCTCTATAAAATAGCTAATTGATTTTTGTGAGATTTTCTTTAATAAAAAAATAATAATTACATACATTAAAAAAATCATTCTAAAAATTGTTAAAAACATGGTAATTTATGGATATGTTTTAATTTAAGTTTAATTTTATTATTTTAATAGTGTGAATCCAAATCTCTATAAAATAGCTAATTGAAATTGATTTTTGTGAGATTTTCTTTAATAAAAAAAAAATTACGTACATTAAAAAAATCCTAAAATAAGTAACATTTATTTATTTTAAAAAGATTTAATGAAATGGTTTTAAAAAATGAAAAATCATCCTAAAAAAATTTAAAAACAGTTTACCTTCTTTCTCTACAAATTTGTCCATTTTAACATTTTCACTTTAAAAAGATTAAATTATATTTGAAGAACACAAAATTCTAGTTTTTAATTGGTTCAAAACCTACTTATTAATAACTAATTAACAAAATGAGTTGAAGAATGGCTACAAGTACTAATAAATTTAGCCAATCTTTTCTATATAAATAAATAATAAATTTAGTTTAAAGCTTCACTCTTTATTTTCTCAAATCATTGAGTTTTTACTAAATGACTTTAGCATCTTGTTAATATTCCTAATAATTATTGATTAATGAATATGAATTTTCTATTTAAACATATAGAAAAGATAAGGAGTCGATCTCTATTGAAAGAAAAGAATATATATATATAGCTCGTACAATCCTCATGTTGATTCTATTTTTTCCCTTATTCATATATAGTTATAGTTATAGTTATAGTTATGGTGATGTAGCAATAACTTCAAATAAGTCATCCTTTTTTTTCATGCATTTTCTTTATCAGAAAAGATTGAAATATAATAAAGGTCAGATTTAACAGCGTGCCAACAATGACCTCTATAAATAAGGACACATTTCATCATAGTTTTGTAGGATAGTCTTTTGTAATAGTAAAATTACTTTTACAATGGTAGCCCAAGAAACAAAGTATTTTCTTCTTTCAATGATTTTGTTTTCGATAATGTTGCATGTTCAATTGCTTTGTATTGCTAGATCTCAAGAGCAAGATACAAAGGTATGTTTTCACCCTAAACTTTCCTAAGTATCAAGTTTCACAGACTCTATCAATAATGTTTACTGACTGAGCAATATTTCTTATGTCAAATAAGCTTTATGTTGTGTACATGGGCACTACTCCCTCAAAAGATGATGTGAATTCCCTCAAAGCACCTACTTCTATGTACCTTGAAATGCTTCAATTTGTATATGGAAGGTTATTATAATCTACTTTCATGTGTGTCCCTATCTCATAGATTTATCTATCTAACAATTGTTGGTAGGCAAGGGTGTAGCCACATAGCTTCACTATTGTTACTAGACTAACAAAATAGAAGAAAACACACAAAGGACACACAGAGAATGCATAGAATAAAATATGACACACAAAAAATTGTATTTGCATATATTCCTTCTTTCCAAAATTACAAAAACACAGAGGACATTGCTTTGTTTTCCATGAACAAAATAAAACTAAACTATTTGGACAGATGTCCAATACAAATGGTGCTACTCTCACGCCTGCAACTAAAACTGGCTACAATCCTATAGCTGCAATTGTCAATGTGTTGTGTCTACTAAACATTCTATCTATTCTACTGTTGTCTCTTTGTCTTCTGCTAAAAAAATCTTCTGCTGCTACAGGTTCAACCAATCCCCAAAAACCTACTAGCGTCTTCTACACTCGTTGCAAAACATTCCTATTTGTCTTGTATGTTTCCTTGATAAAAAATGAGCGCTCAATTCAAATTCAAATCCAACTACCTCATTAATTGCTGCAGGTATTCATTGGCTATTAGGAGTGCTCCAATTTGAATTTCAAAATTACCAACCAAAATTTAATGCCATAGGTTATGTTGGGGGACAACTTGAAAGTCTTCAAATTGATGTGGGTGTTGACTTGGAGATTATTTAATATTCCAACACACCCCCTTAATCTGCAAGCCATCTATCAATCTGTAGTTTCCTTCCGGAGCTGATCTCTGAAGCTATCCACAATGCCAAGTCTATCTCTTAAGCATTCAAAACTTTCCTTTGGAAATGCCTTGGTGAATATGTCTGCAAGCTACTGCTTGGATCTGTAATATTGAAGCTCAGTCTCACCTTGTTCTACCAACTCCCTTATGAAGTGATAATGAATATCAATGTGTTTGCTTCTTCCATGGAAGACTGGATTCTTTTTCAGAGCTATTGAGGACACATTGTCATAGTGAATAACTGTGCTATCTTCTTGTTGTTGTTGTAAATCTATAAGGATCCTCCTCAACTAAATAGCCTAACATGCTATTACATTTGCTACTATGTACACTTCCTCTACTGTGTTGAGAGAGACAATCGGTTGTTTCTTCGATGCCCATGAGATTGCACCCAATCCCATGTTGAAGACATACCCTGATGTGCTCTTCCTATCATCCACATTTCCTTCCCAATCACTATCTATGAAACCATCCAAATTAAATTCATTTGATGCACCATACATGATGCCATATCCTTTTGTTCCATTGACATACCTCAAGATCCTCTTTCCTGCTTGCATATGTCTGTACTTAGGTTCCTCCATGAACCTAGATATCAAGCTTACTGCATACATTAAATCAGGCCTAGTTGATGTCAAGTACATCAAAATTCCAACCATGCTTTTGTAGAGGGTTGGGTTCACTTCCTTACTACTATCATTCTTGTGCAGTTTCAAACCTGTTGTTGGTGTGGGGGCAGGTTTGTTGTTATGTATCTTGAACCTCCTTAGAATTTGTTTGGACTAATTAGATTGTGAAATAAAAATTCCATGTGTTTTTTGAACTTCTATCCCAAGAAAATACTTCAACAAACCTAGATCTGTCATCTCAAATTCGTTTTTCATCACCTCTTTAAAATCAACAATTTTGTTGTCACTGTTACCAGTAAAAATTAGATCATCTACATACAAAATAGCAATTAAAATATCACATTTGGTTGCATTGATGTAGAGTGTGGGCTCATTACTGCTCTTGCTAAAGCCATTGATCAAAAAATAAGAGTCTATTGTACTGTACCATGCTAGAGGTGCTTGTTTCATCCCATAAAGAGATTTTCAAAGCCTATACACTTTGTCCTCTTGCCCTGGGACTTCATAGCCAAGTGGCTACTCCACATACACTTCCTGCTTCAACACTTTGTTCAAGAAGGCTGACTTGACATCCATTTGAAACATTTTCCACTAATGTTGTGCTACAACTGCTATCACTATCTGCACTATTTCCATCCTTGCAACTGGCGCATATGTCTCATCATAATCTATATCGAGTTGATATTTGTACCCTTTCAAAACTAGCCTTGCTTTGTGTCTTTCAATTTTTCCTTTAGCTATACACTTGGTATTGTAGACCCACTTCACTCCAATCACTTGTTTATCTTTGGGTAAATTGGTCAGATCCCATGTTTGGTTCCTTTCTATAGCCTCCAACTCTTCATCCATGGCCTTACACCACTTCTCTTCTTTCACTGCTTCCTCAAAATGTGTTGGATCACTATAGGAGAATAGTGCAAAATCCAAATTTTCATCGACATCAACATTCCTTGTGCTGTCATAAATCTCCCTCACACTCTTTGTTTTTCTTGGCATCAATGATGCGAATGTAGATTCAAAATTAGCTTATGAGTTTTTGCTACTCTAACCTCTGGAGCTACTATACTGCTAGCTGTCAAAGCTAATGCTCTGCTAAATTCAAGAGCTACTAGACTGATATCTCTGTTTAGAGCTATTTTTCTATTGAACACCTGTAGAGTTGTTATTCTATTGCACATCACCAGAGTTGTTTTCTAATGCTCTATGGTAGTTTCTTCCCGAGCTACTACTCTCTTGAGCTCCCCCTAAGTTGTTGTAATCTAGAGCTTATTCATCATCAAGAGGTATTGTGACTGAAATACCCATGGTTTCATCCACCATTCCATCCCATCTTCATTTTCAATGAACACAACATCTCTACTAATCACAACATTCTTGGTGATGGGATTGCACAATTTATAGGCTTTTGATTCTTCACTATAGCCTATGAAGATACATTTTTCTCCTTTATAGTCAAATTTTTACCTCTTCTTTTTTGGCACGAGTGCATATGCCACACACCCAAATATCCTTAAGTTCTCAACACTCCATTTGCTATTTTTCCATGCATCTTGATGAATCCTATCACGAATAGCCTTGGTGGGGTATCTATTCAGTATATAGACTATTGTTGCTACAACTTCTCCCCAAAATATGTGTGATAGCCCTTTTGCTTTCAGCATACTTTCTGCCATATCTTGAATGGTCCTATTCTTCCTCTCTGCTGCTTTGTTTTACTATTGAGTATACCTTGTCGTAAATTGTTTCTGAATGCCCTCATTCCTACAAAAAATTAGAAATTATTTGGAGATGTACTCCCGCCCTCTATCTATTCTAAGGGCTTTGATATAGTGACCACTCTCCTTTTCAACTACTACCTTAAACCACTTAAACTTTTCAAAGGCTTCTGATTTTTTTTTCAAGAAATAGACCCAAATTTTTCTACTATAGTTATCTATAAAAGTAATGAAATATGTATTTCAAGCTAAAGTGAGGGTTTTCATGGGTCCACATAAATTTGAGTGCACTAATTCTAGTGGCTCCTTTTCTCTCCTAGAATACCCAGATTGAAATGGCTGCCTATGTTGTTTTCCTCAAATGCAATCCTCACATTTTCCATCGGGTTCTACAATGGATGGTAAACCCCTACCCATGCCTTTTCTAGAGAATAAACTCAAACTTGAAAATCTTAAGTGCCCATACCTTAAATGTCATAGTCTGGATGGGTCTTTGATGACTGTCTTGAATGTAGATTGTTGTTCCATTATTGACTATTATGTGACTGCTATGAGTACCATCGAACAATGTTGTTGATATATGTTTTCTATGTCTGTCATAGACACTATGTGCATCCTAAGAGGAAACATTTTGTTTCTCATCATCTGCATTGCAACCATCACTTTCTTGTTGCCTCCTCTATCAAATATCTTGTATTTTCCATTCTCCATTATGATTTTGTAACCATTTTGGACCATTTTTCCAATGCTCAATAGATTATGCTTTATGTTGGGGGCATAGTAAACATCCTAGATTTGTTGCCTTTCACCATTCTTGGTTTGGATGTTGAGTACACCTTTTCCAATGACAGGGACTTTCTCATCGTTTCCCATCTTGATCTTAGTTTTTATACTGCTATCTATGGAGGAAAAGAAGTTCTTGTTACCACTCATGTGGTTGCTAAATTCGTTGTCCAAGTACCAAACTTCATCATTGTTGCATTCAACAAGGTTGCAAACAATGAATACATTGGATTGTTTGTCATTATTAGCCTTGTTCTCATTTGCTACATTAGCATTTTCGCCTCCATAGTCATGCTGCTTCTTTCTACACTCACTAGCATAGTGTCCATACTTGTGACAGTAATAACACTACACGGTACTTTTGTCAAACCTTTGATTCAATCTGTTGTTCTTCTTTTTCTTCTAGTTTGCTGACTGTGAGCTGCTCAACTCCTTTGTGTTGTCAGAACATCTTCCAAAATTACTTCTACCTCTACCTCTTTGACTTCTACCTCTGCTACTTCTTCCTCTTCCCTGACCTCTTACATTGGTCTGAGCTTTGAAGGATTTCTCTAGGGAAGGAGTAGATATGTTCAATTGCTTCTCATGGGTTTGTAGTGAACCCATCAACTCATCTATAGTCATTTTGGACAAATCTTTTGCCTCTTCAATGGTAATGACTATAGGATCAAACTTAGTAGGAAAACTTCTTAAGATTTTCTTAATAATCCTTTGCTCTTTCATTGTTTCTCCATTGATTCTCAACTGATTTATCAAGGTTGAAACCTTGGTGTGAAATTCTGAAATGAACTCACTATCTTTCATTAGTAGAGTCTCAAAGTCTCTTCTCAAGAGTTGTAACTTCACTAACCTCACTTTGTTAGTCCCTTTATAAAGTTTTTGAAATATTTCCCAAGCTTGCTTTGAGTAATTTATTGTTGCAATATGTGGGAAAATAGCCTCACTCAGGGTTGCCTCAATCAAATTGAGGGATTTTGCATCCTTCATCCTTACTTCTTTCAACTAATTATTTTGTGCATTTGAAAGGGTTGTAAATGCATTTCGGTATGTGATATGATTGAACTCATTTATTACCAACTCCCATAGGTCATTAGCAACCATTATTGTTCTCATTTTCTTAGCCCATATGTCATAATTTTGTCCATCAAATTTTGGTGGTTGCTGCCAACCTTTTCTCCCACCTCTTGCCATTTTTCTCAACTTTGAGAAGACTAAACAATTTCTAGATAACCTAGGGCTTTACCCACAATAACGAATTGATTGCCCAGAAAAACAAGGCTCTGACACCACTTGTTGGCAGGCAAGGGTGTAGCCACACAGCTTCACTATTGTTACTGGATTGACAAAACATAAAACAACACACAGAGGATGCATAGAGAATGAATAGAATAAAATATGACACAAAAAATTATATTTGCATATATTCCTTCTTCCTTCTAGAATTAAAAAAACACAGAGGACATGCTCTATTTTCCATGAACAAAATAAAACTAAACTATTTGGACAAATGTCCAATACAAATGGTACTACTCTCACACCTGCAAGTAAAACTGGCTACAATCCTGTAGCTGCAACTGTCAATGCGCTGAATCTACTAAACATTTTGTCTGTGTTGTTGTTGTCTCCTTGTCTTCTGCTAAAACATTCTTTTGTTGTTGCAGGTTCAACCTATCCGCAAAAACATACTAACTTCTACACTCATTACAAAACATTCCCATTTTTCTTGTATGTTTCCTTTCTAAAAAATGAGTGCTCAATTCAAATTCAAATCCAACTACCTCATTAATTGCTACAGGGATTCGTTGGCTATTGGGAGCACTCCAATTTGAATTTCAAAATTAACAACCAAAATTTAATGTTGCAGGCTACGTTGGGGGTAACTTGAAAGTATTCAACCTAACGTGGGTGTTGACTTGGGGATTATTTAATATTACAACAACAATCACATGAGTTTGCAGTAATTGTTTATCAATTGATCACCATAAAATGGTCTGATATAATTGTAATATTGGTGACAGTTACGAGGGAGATAATGAATCATTAAGGTATAGTTATGGGAAAAGCTTTGGTGGGTTTACAACTATACTCTCTCCATCACATGCCCAACAACTCTCAGGTAAACTAATTTCAAAATATATTGAAAGTGTATATATAATTTACGAGCTGTTTATATAGATTCGTTTGTTGATGAATTATAGATATGGATGGCGTGGTTTTTGTCTTTGAGAGCAAAAAGCTGCAAACCTTAACAACTATATCATGGGATTTCATTGGCTTTCCTGCATTTGCACATAGCAATAATCTGGATTATCAAAGTGACATCATTATCGGGATTTTGGACACAGGTAAATTTGTCAGAAGAACAGAGTTTAAGCTTATAATGTTCTTCTAGAATCTATTTCATAGTTCTATTTGGTTGAGACGTTTGATTCCTAAGCACTGGGCCTTTAAAGATGTAATTTTAGTGAGGTCTTAAGCGAAGGAAGCCAGTAAAACATGACAATTTATTCCAGAAGATTGATACAGTGTATAAAAAATAAAAGAATTTTTTCATTATCTCCAATAAGGGACTTGATTTGTAATTAGATGAAAAATAAAATTCGTAGATTTTGACACAGAACTAACTCTTCGATAAGACTTTATGAATTTTAATGATTTTTTTCAAGCACTTACAAACAGACAAAGAGGTTTATCTCATAATGATTTAGTCATTAATTTTTACATCTCTATTCTATTAAGGAATATGGACAAAATCAAAGAGTTTTACGGATGCGGGATTTGGTCCTGTTCCTTCCAAATGGAGAGGTGGATGCCACACAACATCATATTTCCCTACCTACAACAAGTTAGACTAATTCCTATTGGTTTCATTACTGATATATTGCATAAATATTATTGGGGGCTTGTGAAATGATTCCTAAGACAAAATTAAGAATTTATGCACTGCAATACGGACAAAATTACATGTACAGTTGGAGCTATTTGAATTTTAAAATTTATCTATATATTATTAGCTAAAATTGTGAATACATCATTTTAATATATCATTATTGTAGAAACAGAGACACAAAAAATGGAAAAAATAGAGGCAAACAAATACAAATTGTTTTAAATAGACACATTTTTTCTATTCAATCTGTAACATAGCAGCCAATACTTCATGTCAATAGAGACTTACAAAAATTTAGTCTAGATTGTATATGCACTACAAGAAAGCAATGTTCTATAGAGGTTGCAGCCTCTAAAATGCAATAGTTAACTGCATCTATTAATACTTCCACCCGAAATCTTATGATTGATCCTACCCCATCAACTACACCCACAGACCTCGAGATCTTGAGATTACAATCAAAGAATGACAAGTTACTACAAGAATTGAAGAAAACTGAAATGGAAGCTTCAAATGCAAAAATAACACGGAAGATTTCTTTTCTTAAGATCTCCATGTTGGCATATAGTTGTCATTGATGTCAAAAGTGCAAATCATGAAAGGGAGATTGTTGGCATAATGATAGAGGATGAGTGTGAGTGTAGTGGATCTGATGGAAAATTAAATGGAAGATTCAAACTGGGTTTCTTGAGAGCTTTCCAAAATGGTATTTTGGAGGTCATGATGTCAATGGAGATTTCAGCATTCAATTGTTCATGCTCTCGATCTAGGGTTTATCAGTTAAACCCTACGTGTGTAGGATTTTATAGTCACAACATTCAAATAGTTTCTATTATGTCGGCAACTTGGTATTGTGGGTTGTAGGCCACATAAGTTCTAACTTATGTTATTGATGTTCATGGAGTGACCAACCCCATTGCCTAGGTTGGCAGTGTCTACATGTCCGTTGAGCACTAGAAGAAAATAAAAAATTGGCTAAGTCATATCTTGGGCGACATTTCTCTAAGTTTCTCTAACTTACCACTTCAAGGATTTTGACTAAGTATAGCTCTGGTGGTGTTTTTGGCATGTGGTCTAACTCGGGCAGTGTTTTGTTGTGTTTCACTAATTCCTCACCATGTAGTGCTAGCGATGTTTTTTCTAGTTTGATGAACTTATGAAGATCGCGCTTTAAGGCTAGCGGTGTTTTCAGGAACATGTCCAACTTACCGCTCAACAAAGAAAGGTGAAGTCAACAAAGTTAGTGGAAAACAACGTTTGGTGACATCAAAAGGTGTATACATGGCATTAGCCCGCATACCCCACTAAGATTTCAGTGGGGCCCAATTAAGACCCATGTGGTCAGTGGGGAATGGCTACAATCAAGAAGATCCAATGGTGCTTTTAAATTCCGCTGGGTTTTTGGTGGATCCCGACTAAGTCCCATGGGATCAACGAAGAGTGTTGGAGATTAATCCATGGTGGATGGATATTGATCATTGATGAAGATGGTGGGACTTGACAAGAAGCAAAGGTGATGGTAGTGGATGATTACATAGGACGACAGGAGGCAAAGAGTGATTGCTCGATAGACCAATTCACATCATTGTTGTGAGTTGCATGGCAATGATGTGGATAAAAAATGGCAACAATTTGCAAACCCCGTAAGGTATGTGTTTGCCCATTGTCTGAGCCTATGAGGTGTGCGGGCTTTGGATGTGTGTCTTGGTGGACCCCGCGTATGGCAAGTAGTGTATGAAGGATAAGATCAAAGGAGGAGATTTAAATGACTGCTCATCAGATAGTCATAATTCAAAGCTGCGACAGTAAATGGAAAGCGTAAGATATCTATTAGATGAATAAAATTTTGGAGCATTATATCTATTAATCATATTTTAGTGATTTTTGTTAGTAATATTTTATTTTTAATTTATATTAATTTTTGAATAGTTCTAACTATAATTTTTACATTATTCTTAATAATAATCCTAATATAATTTAATTAATAATTATAATAATTTAGTTATTTTTATTTAATTCTTATTTGTATTTATCTATGTTTTAAGTTAATAAAATTTGGAAAACAAAAAAGTGGCAATTTATTTTAATTGTGTAAAATCAAATCCTTAGATTATTTTTATATGGTAATTTATGGATATACTTTAATTTAAGTTTTATTTTATTATTTTATTAGTGTCCAAATCTCTATAAAATAGCTAATTGATTTTTGTGAGATTTTCTTTAATAAAAAAATAATAATTACATACATTAAAAAAATCATTCTAAAAATTGTTAAAAACATGGTAATTTATGGATATGTTTTAATTTAAGTTTAATTTTATTATTTTAATAGTGTGAATCCAAATCTCTATAAAATAGCTAATTGAAATTGATTTTTGTGAGATTTTCTTTAATAAAAAAAAAATTACATACATTAAAAAAATCCTAAAATAAGTAACATTTATTTATTTTTAAAAGATTTAATGAAATGGTTTTAAAAAATGAAAAATCATCCTAAAAAAATTTAAAAACAGTTTACCTTCTTTCTCTACAAATTTGTCCATTTTAACATTTTCACTTTAAAAAGATTAAATTATATTTGAAGAACACAAAATTCTAGTTTTTAATTGGTTCAAAACCTACTTATTAATAACTAATTAACAAAATGAGTTGAAGAATGGCTACAAGTACTAATAAATTTAGCCAATCTTTTCTATATAAATAAATAATAAATTTAGTTTAAAGCTTCACTCTTTATTTTCTCAAATCATTGAGTTTTTACTAAATGACTTTAGCATCTTGTTAATATTCCTAATAATTATTGATTAATGAATATGAATTTTCTATTTAAACATATAGAAAAGATAAGGAGTCGACCTCTATTGAAAGAAAAGAATATATATATAGCTCGCACAATCCTCGTGTTGATTCTATTTTTTCCCTTATTCATATATAGTTATAGTTATAGTTATAGTTATAGTGATGTAGCAGTAACTTCGAATAAGTCATCCTTTTTTTTCATGCATTTTCTTTATCAGAAAAGATTGAAATATAATAAAGGTCAGATTTAACAGCGTGCCAACAATGACCTCTATAAATAAGGACACATTTCATCATAGTTTTGTAGGATAGTCTTTTGTAATAGTAAAATTACTTTTACAATGGCAGCCCAAGAAACAAAGTATTTTCTTCTTTCAATGATTTTGTTTTCGATAATGTTGCATGTTCAATTGCTTTGTATTGCTAGATCTCAAGAGCAAGATACAAAGGTATGTTTTCACCCTAAACTTTCCTAAGTATCAAGTTTCACAGACTCTATCAATAATGTTTACTGACTGAGCAATATTTCTTATGTCAAATAAGCTTTATGTTGTGTACATGGGCACTACTCCCTCAAAAGATGATGTGAATTCCCTCAAAGCACCTACTTCTATGTACCTTGAAATGCTTCAATCTGTATATGGAAGGTTATTATAATCTACTTTCATGTGTGTCCCTATCTCATAGATTTATCTATCTAACAATTGTTGGTAGGCAAGGGTGTAGCCACATAGCTTCACTATTGTTACTAGACTAACAAAATGGAAAAAAACACACAAAGGACACACAGAGAATGTATAGAATAAAATATGACACAAAAAATTATATTTGCATATATTCCTTCTTCTTTCCAAAATTACAAAAACACAGAGGACATTGCTTTGTTTTCCATGAACAAAATAAAACTAAACTATTTGGACAGATGTCCAAGACAAATGGTGCTACTCTCACGCCTGCAACTAAAACTGGCTACAATCCTATAGCTGCAATTGTCAATGTGTTGTGTCTACTAAACATTCTATCTGTTCTACTATTGTCTCTTTGTCTTCTGCTAAAAAAATCTTTTGCTGCTATAGGTTCAACCAATCCCCAAAAACATACTAGCGTCTTCTACACTCGTTGCAAAACATTCCTATTTGTCTTGTATGTTTCCTTGATAAAAAATGAGCGCTCAATTCAAATTCAAATCCAACTACCTCATTAATTGTTGCAGGTATTCATTGGCTATTAGGAGTGCTCCAATTTGAATTTCAAAATTACCAACCAAAATTTAATGCCATAGGTTATGTTGGGGGACAACTTGAAAGTCTTCAAATTGATGTGGGTGTTGACTTGGAGATTATTTAATATTCCAACACTCCCCTTTAATCTGCAAGTCATCTATCAATCTGTAGTTTCCTTCCGGAGCTGATCTCTGAAGCTATCCACAATGCCAAGTCTATCTCTTAAGCATTCAAAACTTTCCTTTGGAAATGCCTTGGTGAATATGTCTGCAAGCTACTGCTTGGATCTGTAATATTGAAGCTCAATCTCACCTTGTTCTACCAACTCCCTTATGAAGTGATAATGAATATCAATGTGTTTGCTTCTTCCATGGAAGACTGGATTCTTTTTCAGAGCTATTGAGGACACATTGTCATAGTGAATAACTGTGCTATCTTCTTCTTGTTGTTGTAAATCTATAAGGATCCTCCTCAAATGAATAGCCTAACATGCTATTACATTTGCTACTATGTACACTTCCTCTACTGTGTTGAGAGAGACAATCGGTTGTTTCTTCGATGCCCATGAGATTGCACCCAATCCCATGTTGAAGACATACCCTGATGTGCTCTTCCTATCATCCACATTTCCTTCCCAATCACTATCTATGAAACCATCCAAATTAAATTCATTTGATGCACCATACATGATGCCATATCCTTTTGTTCCATTGCCATACCTCAAGATCCTCTTTCCTGCTTGCATATGTGTGTACTTAGGTTCCTCCATGAACCTAGATATCAAGCTTACTGCATACATTAAATTAGGCCTAGTTGATGTCAAGTACATCAAAATTCCAACCATGCTTTTGTAGAGGGTTGGGTTCACTTCCTTACTACTATCATTCTTGTGCAGTTTCAAACCTGTTGTTGTTGTTGTGGGGGCAGGTTTGTTGTTATGTATCTTGAACCTCCTTAGAATTTGTTTGGACTAATTAGATTGTGAAATAAAAATTCCATGTGTTTTTTGAACTTCTATCCCAAGAAAATACTTCAACAAACCTAGATCTGTCATCTCAAATTCGTTTTTCATCACCTCTTTAAAATCAACAATTTTGTTGTCACTATTACCAGTAAAAATTAGATCATCTACATACAAAATAGCAATTAAAATATCACATTTGGTTGCATTGATGTAGAGTGTGGGCTCATTACTGCTCTTGCTAAAGCCATTGATCAAAAAATAAGAGTCTATTGTACTGTACCATGTTCGAGGTGCTTGTTTCATCCCATAAAGAGGTTTTCAAAGCCTATACACTTTGTCCTCTTGCCCTAGGACTTCATAGCCAAGCGGCTACTCCACATACACTTCCTGCTTCAACACTTTGTTCAAGAAGGCTGACTTGACATCCATTTGAAACATTTTCCACTAATGTTGTGCTACAACTGCTATCACTATCTGCACTATTTCCATCCTTGCAACTGGCGCATATGTCTCATCATAATCTATATCGAGTTGATATTTGTACCCTTTCAAAACTAGCCTTGCTTTGTGTCTTTCAATTTTTCCTTTAGCTATACACTTGGTATTGTAGACCCACTTCACTCCAATCACTTGTTTATCTTTGGGTAAATTGGTTAGATCCCATGTTTGGTTCCTTTCTATAGCCTCCAACTCTTCATCCATGGCCTTACACCACTTCTCTTCTTTCACCGCTTCCTCAAAATGTGTTGGATCACTATAGGAGAATAGTGCAAAATCCAAATTTTCATCAAAATCAACATTCCTTGTGCTGTCATAAATCTCCCTCACACTCTTTGTTTTTCTTGGCATCAATGATGTGAGTGTAGAGTCTAAATTAGCTTCTGAGTTTTTGCTACTCTAACCTCTAGAGCTACTATACTGCTAGCTGTCCAAGCTAATGCTCTGCTAAATTCAAGAGCTACTAGACTGATGTCTCTGTTTAGAGCTATTTTTCTATTGAACACCTGCAGAGTTGCTATTCTATTGCACATCACCAAAGTTGTTTTCTAATGCTCTATGGTAGTTTCTTCCTGAGCTACTGCTCTCTTGAGCTCCCCCTAAGTTGTTGTAATCTAGAGCTTATTCATCATCAAGAGGTATTGTGACTGAAATACCCATGGTTTCATCCACCATTCCATCCCATCTTCATTTCCAATGAACACGACATCTCTACTAATCACAACATTCTTGGTGATGGGATTGCACAATTTATAGGCTTTTGATTCTTCACTATAGCCTATGAAGATACATTTTTCTCCTTTATAATCAAATTTTTACCTCTTCTTTTTTGGCACGAGTGCATATGCCACACACCCAAATATCCTTAAGTTCTCAACACTCCATTTTCTATTTTCCATGCCTCTTGATGAATCCTATCACGAATAGCCTTGGTGGGGTATCTATTCAGTATATAGACTATTGTTGCTACAACTTCTCCCCAAAATATGTGTGATAGCCCTTTTGCTTTCAACATACTTTCTGCCATATCTTGAATGGTCCTATTCTTCCTCTCTGCTGCTTTGTTTTACTATTGAGTATACCTTGTCGTAAATTGTTTCTGAATGCCCTCATTCCTACAAAAAAATAGAAATTATTTGGAGATGTACTCCCGCCCTCTATCTATTCTAAGGGCTTTGATATAGTGACCACTCTCCCTTTCAACTGCTACCTTAAACCACTTAAACTTTTCAAAGGCTTCTAATTTTTTTTTCAAGAAATAGACTCAAATTTTTCTACTATAGTCATCTATAAAAGTAATGAAATATGTATTTCGAGCTAAAGTGATGGTTTTCATGGGTCCACATAAATTTGAGTGCACTAATTCTAGTGGCTCCTTTTCTCTCCTAGAATACCCAGATTGAAATGGCTGCCTATGTTGTTTTCCTCAAATGCAATCCTCACATTTTCCATCGGGTTCTACAATGGATGGTAAACCCCTACCCATGCCTTTTCTAGACAATAAACTCAAACTTGAAAATCTTAAGTGCCCATACCTTAAATGTCATAGTCTGGATGGGTCTTTGATGACTGTCTTGAATGTAGATTGTTGTTCCATTATCGACTATTATGTGACTGCTATGAGTACCATCGAACAATGTTGTTGATGTATGTTTGCTATGTCTGTCACAGACACTATATGCATCCTAAGAGGAAACATTTTGTTTCTCGTCATCTGCATTGCAACCATTACTTTCTTGTTGCCTCCTCTATCAAATATCTTGTATTTTCCATTCTCCATTAGGATTTTGTGACCATTTTGGACCATTTTTCCAATGCTCAATAGATTATGCTTTATGTCGGGGGCATAGTAAACATCCTAGATTTGTTGCCTTTCACCATTCTTGGTTTGGATGTTGAGTACACCTTTTCCAATGACAGGGACTTTCTCATCGTTTCCCACCTTGATCTCAGTTTTTATACTGCTATCTATGGAGGAAAAGAAGTTCTTGTTACCACTCATGTGGTTGCTACATCCATTGTCCAAGTACCAAACTTCATCATTGTTGCATTCAACAAGATTGCAAACAATGAATACATTGGATTGTTTGTCATTATTAGCCTTGTTCTCATTTGCTACATTAGCATTTTGGCCTCCATAGTCACGCTGCTTCTTTCTACACTCACTAGCATAGTGTCCATACTTGTGACAGTAATAACACTACACGGTACTTTTGTCAAACCTTTGATTCAATCTGTTGTTCTTCTTTTTCTTCTAGTTTGCTGACTGTGAGCTGCTCAACTCCTTTATGTTGTCAGAACATCTTCCAGAATTACTTCTACCTCTACCTCTTTGACTTCTACCTCTGCTACTTCTTCCTCTTCCCTGACCTCTTACATTGGTCTGAGCTTTGAAGGATTTCTCTAGGGAAGGAGTAGATATGTTCAATTGCTTCTCATGGGTTTGTAGTGAACCCATCAACTCATCTATAGTCATTTTGGACAAATCTTTTGCCTCTTCAATGGTAATGACTATAGGATCAAACTTAGTAGGAAAACTTCTTAAGATTTTCTTAATAATCCTTTGCTCTTTCATTGTTTCTCCATTGATTCTCAACTGATTTATCAAGGTTGAAACCTTGGTGTGAAATTCTGAAATGAACTCACTATCTTTCATTAGTAGAGTCTCAAAGTCTCTTCTCAAGAGTTGTAACTTCACTAACCTCACTTTGTTAGTCCCTTTATAAAGTTTTTGAAATATTTCCCAAGCTTGCTTTGAGTAATTTATTGTTGCAATATGTGGGAAAATAGCCTCACTCAGGGTTGCCTCAATCAAACTGAGGGATTTTGCATCCTTCATCCTTACTTCTTTCAACTAATTATTTTGTGCATTTGAAAGGGTTGTAAATGCATTTCGGTATGTGATATGATTGAAATCATTTATGACCAACTCCCATAGGTCATTAGCAACCATTATTGTTCTCATTTTCTTAGCCCATATGTCATAATTTTGTCCATCAAATTTTGGTGGTTGCTGCCAACCTTTTCTCCCACCTCTTGCCATTTTTCTCAACTTTGAGAAGACTAAACAATTTCTAGATAACCTAGGGCTTTACCCACAATAACGAATTGATTGCCTAGAAAAACAAGGCTCTGACACCACTTGTTGGCAGGCAAGGGTGTAGCCACACAACTTCACTATTGTTACTGGATTGACAAAACATAAAACAACACACAGAGGATGCATAGAGAATGAATAGAATAAAATATGACACAAAAAATTATATTTGCATATATTCTTTCTTCCTTCCAGAATTAAAAAAACACAGAGGACATGCTCTGTTTTCCATGAACAAAATAAAACTAAACTATTTGGATAGATGTCCAATACAAATGGTACTACTCTCACACCTGCAAGTAAAACTGGCTACAATCCTGTAGCTGCAACTGTCAATGCGCTGAATCTACTAAACATTTTGTCTGTGTTGTTGTTGTCTCCTTGTCTTCTGCTAAAACATTCTTTTGTTGTTGCAGGTTCAACCAATCCGCAAAAACATACTAACTTCTTCTACACTCATTACAAAACATTCCCATTTTTCTTGTATGTTTCCTTTCTAAAAAATGAGCGCTCAATTCAAATTCAAATCCAACTACCTCATTAATTGCTGCAGGTATTCATTGGCTGTTGGGAGCACTCCAATTTGAATTTCAAAATTAACAACCAAAATTTAATGTTGCAGGCTACGTTGGGGGTAACTTGAAAGTATTCAACCTAACGTGGGTGTTGACTTGGGGATTATTTAATATTACAACAACAATCACATGAGTTTGCAGTAATTGTTTATCAATTGATCACCATAAAATGGTCTGATATAATTGTAATATTGGTGACAGTTATGAGGGAGATAATGAATCATTAAGGTATAGTTATGGGAAAAGCTTTGGTGGGTTTACAACTATACTCTCTCCATCACATGCCCAACAACTCTCAGGTAAACTAATTTCAAAATATATTGAAAGTGTATATATAATTTACGGGCTGTTTATATAGATTCGTTTGTTGATGAATTATAGATATGGATGGCGTGGTTTTTGTCTTTGAGAGAAAAAAGCTGCAAACCTTAACAACTATATCATGGGATTTCATTGGCTTTCCTGCATTTGCACATAGCAATAATTTGGATTATCAGAGTGACATCATTATCGGGATTTTGGACACAGGTAAATTTGTCAGAAGAACAGAGTTCAAGCTTATAATGTTCTTCTAGAATCTATTTCATAGTTCTATTTGGTTGAGACGTTTGATTCCTAAGCACTGGGCCTTTAAAGATGTAATTTTAGTGAGGTCTTAAGCGAAGGAAGCTAGTAAAACATGACAATTTATTCCAGAAGATTGATACAGTGTATAAAAAATAAAAGAATTTTTTCATTATCTCCAATAAGGGACTTGATTTGTAATTAGATGAAAAATAAAATTCGTAGATTTTGACACAGAACTAACTCTTCGATAAGACTTTATGAATTTTAATGATTTTTTTCAAGCACTTACAAATAGACAAAGAGGTTTATCTCATAATGATTTAGTCATTAATTTTTACATCTCTATTCTATTAAGGAATATGGACAAAATCAGAGAGTTTTACGGATACGGGATTTTGTCCTGTTCCTTCCAAATGGAGAGGTGGATGCCACACAACATCATATTTCCCTACCTACAACAAGTTAGACTAATTCCTATTGGTTTCATTACTGATATATTGCATAAATATTATTGGGGGCTTGTGAAATGATTCCTAAGACAAAATTAAGAATTTATGCTTTGCAATACGGACAAAATTACATGTACAGTTGGAGCTATTTGAATTTTAAAATTTATCTATATATTATTAGCTAAAATTGTGAATACATCATTTTAATATATCATTATTGTAGAAACAGAGACACAGACAATGGAAAAAATAGAGGCAAACAAATACAAATTGTTTTAAATAGACACATTTTTTCTATTCAATCTGTAACATAGCAGCCAATACTTCATGTCAATAGAGACTTACAAAAATTTAGTCTAGATTGTATATGCACTACAAGAAAGCAATGTTCTATAGAGGTTGCAGCCTCTAAAATGCAATAGTTAACTGCATCTTATAATATTAAATAAATTAACAGTAGTTTATTTGTCTTACATATATGGGTTGCTTTTCTTACATGCATGGGATAATATGTAGTTACAAACAGTTGTCAAAACATATTTAAATGTAAATTAGTTGTCTAAGTATTCAGAAGTTTGCATGGAATGATCAATGCATTGCATGTCGGTGAGATGCATTTAACCATCACTTCCCAACAATTATTAGTCATTTTTACCTACTATGACTAAGTACATTAGGAGATAAGCTCATCAAATTATCTTTCTATTCTTAATATATCATCTTAACAAGATTTCAAGAAGAATATAGATTAGATAAAAGTTTGTAATAAAAATAATCACATTTTAAATTATATTTAAATTATCTAATATAAATATGAAAACAAACAGTTATAATAATTTGTATTTATTTAATTTAAATATTTCAATATAGTTCTCACATAAATAAATTAAATATCATTTCAACCATTTCCATTTTTCTTCTTCTAATTTAACATGTTTACAACATATTTTTGGTTATAGGGAAAACTAAATTGTGTTATGTAGCTAAATATATGATTAAATTTGCAAAAAACTTGTAGGGCCAAAGTTCTATCATAGTTTCTCCATTGATCCACCCATAGGAGATTTCTTGTCTCCGAGAGATGTAGAGGGCCATGGAACACACACCTCCTCTACAACTACTTGAAATTTTATTAAAAATGCAAGTCTTTATGGTATTGCTTAAGGAAAAAGTTGAGGTGGAGTCCCTGGTGCAAGGGTCGCTATGTACAAGGTTTGTTGGGTTGATGGTTGTGACAGTGTGGATATTCTTGCAACCTTTGATGATGTTGTATATGATGGTGTCGACATTCTTTATGTATCACCTGGCTATGGTAGTCCCCTCAACTACATTGAAGATCCCATTTCCATTGAAGCATTTCATGCTATACAAAGAGGAATTCTAGTAGCAAATTCTACTGGAAACTCAGGGCCCTTTAGGGCATTTGTTGAAAATTACTCTCCTTGGTCTTTAACTATGGAAGCAAGTACCATTGATTGCAAGATGAGCATTGAAATTTGATTGGGAAACAACATTTCTATAGAGGTAAAAATATACATAAAAAATCTCATAATCAACATTTCTATAGAGATAATTGAACACTTTGGCAGAACATTCATTAGCAATCGAAATTGTAAGACAATAACTATTTTATTGTTGCTAATATTGAATTAGTTGGTAGAGTCTTAATTTGAATAACTCTCTCCAGGGGATTGCTATAAACACATATGCAATGGAAAAACCATGGTATCCTTTGGTATATGGAGGGGATGTTGCTAATGTTTCTGTAGGCTTCACTCCATATGACTCTAGGTAATAAGCCATACATGATTGATTGTGCAATTCAATATAAAAATAAACAATCTAGAACATTAACATGTACATATATAATACTATTTATTTCATTTATGCTTTCCATCAGAAATCCCAAAATTTATTATTTCTATGAAATTTTCAGTGGTTGTCTATTGGATTCTTTGAATCAAACAAAAGTGAAAGGAAAAATAGTCATTTTCTATTACACTATCACTCCTCCAAATTATTCAATTTTTCTAGCTGGTGGTGCAGGTGTTATTATAATTTATGATGGACCTAATGACGAACCATTCACATGGTTAAACCCTACAACAATAATATCTACTAAACAAGGAAAAAATTTGTTGTCTTACGTAAACTAAACTAGGTAAATTGCATTGAAGTTGCACTTTTAGAATAAAAATAAATATATTGGGGGCCATAGAAAATTGTTAATTAGTACTTGTATTTGTAATCCATCAGCTCTCTAGTTGGAAAATTCAAAAAACTACTACTCCTAAATCACCTGCACCCATAGTGGCTTCATTCTCATCATGAGGTTACAACCCAATCACGCTAGACATTCTCAAGGTATGTATTATTTTCTTTTCTTTAGAACATTAGTTTAAATTATAAAGAAAAATACTTTGAAAACAAATGAATTCTATGTACCTAAAAAATGGATAGAAGCCTCATTTGTTCCATGGAGAATGATATGATATGACACAATGTCTTATCAACCAGACATCACCACACCAGGTGTGAAAATCCTCACGTCTTGGTACAAAAATGCATCACTTACTGTCTATCCAGAAGACACAAGGTTTTCCAACTTCAATATGATATCATGAACATCCATGTCATGCCCTCATGTTGCAAA
The DNA here is from genome assembly GCA_007258455.2 of Sequoia sempervirens. Taxonomy (NCBI): domain Eukaryota; kingdom Viridiplantae; phylum Streptophyta; class Pinopsida; order Cupressales; family Cupressaceae; genus Sequoia; species Sequoia sempervirens. Next base: position 102,630,073 of record VDFB02168118.1, read on the forward strand.
AGTTGAGGGTTTGTTAAGTCTTATCATCATGATTAGTCTCCTGCTGTTGTAAAGTCAGCTCTCATGACTAAAGTTATTCATTTTTTTCAATATCTCTCTCCTCATTAAAGAATTTATGTAATAGTTTAATTACATAGAAAATCCAATAACTACTTTTGTGAAAAACCAAATCCTTAACAGTTTAATATTTGATGCAACATTTGTAATGGATGAAACATTTCCTAGGAATGTGGATGCATAACTTGGGTATGGGGCTGGCCAAATTAATCCATTGAAGGCAGTCAATCCGGGGCTTGTTTATGACATAGGTGTAGATGATTACATCAATATGCTTTGCAGGGAAGGTTACAATGATACCACTTTGTGTTTGATGACAGGAGACTTTAATAGTTGTGACCTTATAAATAAATCTAAAACTGGAGCATGAGAATTGAACTACCCTTCAATAATGGTTGTTACTAGTCTAGGAAAATTGTTTAAAGCTAAATTTTTGAGAACTATCATGAATGTTAGAGCTGTAGAAAGTACATACAAAGTTATTGTATCTGCACCCTCTGGAATCAAGGTGACAGTGGAACCAAACACATTATCATTTTCATCTCTAGACCAGAAGCTATCATATAATGTTATAGTTGAAGGTGGGTCCCTAGTTAACACAACCTTTCTTTTAGGTGCCTTAACATGGAAGTATGGGAAATACACTATGAGAATCCCAATAAGTGTGTATTCCCTCTGAATTTAGCTTTCGAATTGACTTCCAATATTTCATATTAATAGTTCAATACATTGTGTGGAAAAACAAATATCTGGCTATGTTTTGTTATTCAAACTTATTTGTAAGATAAGATTAGCGTAAAAAATATTGCAAAGAATATAGATGTTCTAAATGGCAGAGGCTATCCATCCCCAGCCCGAAGAATGCATCCATGCATAACTCATGGTTTTTTTTAATTTAAACTGTTAGTCATCCATCGTCCATCCATCTTTTTCATGCATGAAGCAAATTGGTGTTTCTTTTAATTTAAACTGTTAGTTTTATTAACTGCTCTTTAAGTAAACTGATGTGTTAGAATTGAGAAAACTAAATTACTTTTTATGTATTAATTTATAATTTATATAAAATATTTCTCTGTCATAGATTTTTTTTTGATATGCAAGATGAGTATATTATTATTAATAATAACAAAAACTACAAGGGTCTGCTAAGCAAGGATTTTAGATTTCCACCTCCAAAATACAACCCGAGAACTGCCAACCAACAAAATTCATCCACAGAAGACCAAATTATAGAAAATATCCCAACCCTACTAGTCCCACAGTTAGCCTCAACTAAATATAAGGAAGATAAAAATTGGCCATTTTATTGGCAATTACACAAACAAAGCACCACCATGCTACATCAAAAACTATAAACTAACCCCACACAGACTAGAATAAAAACCCCAAACCAAAGTCAGACTTACAAAAAACCATTAGCCTTTACAAAGGCCTTGAAATCCTTTTCCCATTCAACGCCACCAACCACCAACAACCCAGAAAATTTCTTCAGATACTCCACAACCACCACCACTATCATCTAATGCCGCATGAGGGTAGGACCATGCAAATCCAAGAGAAAAGGATAAATCTCCATAGTCTTCTCTGGGCACCAAAGCAGCTCCAAATCGCAAGGCCTCAGGAAACCCTTACCTTTAATTACTGCTCTAAGAACCTCATCCACCGCCTCCACCAAATCTTTCCTAAACATCTTTACTAACAGCATCTTCGCCTCTGCCTTGGAAACTTGGTTATCTAGGTGAGAAGCTAGAAAATGTGAAGAAACATGAAAATTATCCCTCCCATACTCCTTTCTTTCCAAATGACCGAAGCCCAAAATCATCTTGACGGACAAGACGATCAAGGGATCATTGTTGAGCTAAATGCGCTTCAACCTTTGATCCGTAATCTCCCTGAAGGAAGTATGTCGTGCCTTCGACTGCAAAGCAATTAGAGTATCCACCCCAAACCTCGCCAAGCCATCCACCAAGTCTTCAATTACGAATTTCAAACACTTCTCCATTGATGCCCCTACACTACCTGCACTGAGAAGAAAGGAAGCTAACAACCACCACTCGCAACCATCAAAAAAAAAACTTGAACAAACCTTGATATGAACCGTCAATAAATATTAACTCCAGTCACAAGGCTGTCGCCACCCAAAGAAAATGGTACACCTCCAAACATGCTAAATGTCCTTGACATGAGGAGTAAATCCCTCAGGCGATATATGCACTCAGCTCTAAACATTGGTATGGGTGCCAATGTTGCCTCCAACTAGCCCCCGTACAATTGCAACAAGACCACCTAGTACCATCACTTGCCAAGATGAAATCCAACTCAAACCACCTAGCACCATCAACCTTGCCACTGTGGCAATGAATGCCACCACCCCTCTGCCAGCCTAGAGGGATGCTCACCCTACCTCCCACCTTTCTTTGCCATAGATTTAATAGATTGAATATTTAATATATTTATTAAATTATATATTTTAAATTAAATTTTATAGTCATATTTTTAATGAATAAAAAAAATCTATAAAATAAATAATTTATATTTTTATGAATTATTTTTTAAATAAAAATTATATTATAATATTTTAATATAAATTATAAATTAATGAAAAAAAGATTCATTAAAAATATAAATTGTACATCCATTAATTCTAATTTCTATTAAAAATAGAATAAAATATCTATATAAAAAATAATAATAATAAAAACACTTTAGTTTTATCTATAGTTGTCACATTGGTTTCCTTTAAGTGCAGTTTATAAAAACTAATAGTTTAAGTTTAAAAAACACCAGTTATGCATCATGCATGAGGAAGAAGGATGGGTGCATTCTTGGGGTTGGATAGCCTCTATCATTTTAAAGAGGTGAACTAACTACATCAAAACTTCAAAATACTAGCACTTGCACCTAACGAGGTTCAAGTATTACGCTCATAGAAAACTATGTATATGAATGTTTATATGTTAGATGTTTGTACATGCAAATTCTAGTTGCATGTGGCTAGATTAAACAATTAATAATCAATGCTATATAATAGAATGAAATAAACTTAGACAAATCTTCCATCATATTACAAAAAACATTGCAAAAAAATAGAATGTTCCCATCTAGTTGTCAAATCAATATTTTATTGGCTTTTATATGATAAGTGAGATTTTGGATGCATTTACCTGATATTTTGGAGGCTTTTACCATTAAACGATACCTAGTTTACCATTAATCAACACCTAAAACTTGTTTTCACACAACTAAAAAGTGGTTTGCATGCAAGAGACTTGTTTGAGGCTCAAATCTCACACTATATGTAGTCTATCGGCTAAAAATATTGCATACAAATTTAATTCACTACTTTTAGAAATATTTTATTATATATATAATGATATTTTTTACATAAAAACATTACATTTTTAATACTTAAAAAAAAACATTAATTCAAATATTATTTTTCAATAGAATTTTATTTAAAAAAATGCTTTAAATCTTACCCTATAATTAATCAATACATGTAGATATGAAAAAAATAAAAAAATCATCATTTATTTTTTATTTTTAATAAGATTAATTATTGACTTGTCAATTTTATAATGTTCGAACTCAACTAAATTAAAAGGGAGAGAGGTGTTCAATAAAGTTATAATTGTGAATGGGGTTTTAAGAATTATAAGTATTCATCTAGACAATAAATTTCAAAACTCAGAAATCTATTTAAATCTTACAAATAGAGTGAAGATCATTGATGAATATGAAAGGCCATAGAATATAGAATTAAGTCTATCTTACGAAGAATTATATTTGAAAGTTCAATAATATTTTGGTCTTGAATTTTTTTTATTGTAGAATTAAACAATTGACAGAACTTCAATTATTATTAGGGGTATGTGATATTTAGGCATCAAGATTTTTTTTTTTTGCAAGGATGAATTTCTAATTCTAGGAAAACTGCAATCACACAACTATAATACTTAAGAATTTAAAATAGTTCGTAGGTTCTAAATTATCTAGTTTTTACACTATATGTGACTAAAACTAAATGAAATTAGCATCATCAAGTAAAGTATTAGAAACACATTTATATTATTTTATACTTGTATGTGTGAAATTGTGAGAGTTAGTAAATCAATAACAAAACACACAAAATCAATGAGATGTATTATATTAAAGATTTGAATCATAAAACTAATCTAATTGCAGCAAAACAAATCTCTAAAACTGTTCCATTGTTCTCTATTCTCAAGGATCCTTTAAATCATTAGTGCTCTCAGATTTGCATATGCACTATGACTGGTTTGGATGACAACCTAAGAAATGAGATGTTGTATAATACAAGAAATCCAAGTTCCTACATGATATTGCATGATGCATGCAAATGATAATGGTGATATTGACAATGGATAATGATGCTAGATTATATGATGCAAATGTTGTATACAAGCTAAGATGGTAACTAAAATGCAACTAGATTCTAAATTAACATGATACTACAATGCTCAAATGATAAATCCTAAATACTCTAAACTCAAACTCTAAATGATCCAAATGCTCCAATGTTATTCCTGCATAATAAGTTTTCTCAAAGATGTGATGATAAATGTTGTAGCAAGAGGTTGTATTTATAGGATTTCCAAAGCATCTTGTAATGTGGCAACAACCAACAGTCGAGATTTCAGCATGAGAGATGAATAGTGGAGATGGAAGAATCATGGAGGATGTTCCCTTAACTAAGGGCAACATGCCAAATGTATGAGAGAATAAAGTGTGTGAGAAAGCCAAGTGCCAAAATTTTGTTATGGAATTGGTTGAGAATAATGCAATTTAAACATTAGTTATATTTAAATACATGTGAAACTTAATGATGTGGCCAAAAAGTGATGTAGACATGTGACTAAATTTGGATTTGAAATTATTCAAACTTAGTGAGAAGATATTTAATTAAATAAAAAAAACTATAGACATTTGTTTATTTAATTAAATTTAAAAGAATGTGGTTTAAGATGAAGAATTTAGAAAAGTATGAACTATATAAATAAATTGAGAATTTATTTATAAGTAGATGAAATAGAAGGGATCATAAATTAAATAACTAGTATTTAATTAATTAACTGTTTTGATCGATTTTAGGTGTATACATTTTTATCCTCTTTGAAGTAATGTGTTTACACGTTACTTCAAAGAATAATTTGCTACTGATGTCGACAAAAAAAAAATTGATGCTCCAAACACTGATTTTCAAGTGATAACAGATATATGCCCCCTTAGGAGATAAATCGGTGAAGTTTTGAATTTTTAGGATTATTTTGAATTTTTTGAAATTTTGATGATTTTTCGATGATTTGACAATGATTTCAAAATTGTATGATTTAGAAGCGATTTATCTCCCAAAAAATTGATGTTTAAGTCAGCAGGTGATCATTTGATGAATTAAAGCCTCTCATTTATGCATTTGTAATTTTGAGATTTGAGAGTGATTGAGCAATCTAGCAATTTGGAGCAGAATGGTGATCCCCTACCACACACATCGATTCAAGTGCATCAGATGTCACGGTATACCCTGATATTTGCACTTCTCTAAATGTGCAAACTAACTAAGAATATGAATGACAAAATACCAAGGACACCTCAAGATTAGCCAAAAGAGAGATAGAATAAGAAAGGAAATGGATAAACAAAACAGAAACGATATCACCTTCCTTGCTGTTGATTTCTCCTTGATTGGCCCTTGATTGGAATGGATTGTGTGCTCCTTAGATGATAGATTGAGTGACTAAGATGCAAGATTCTATATGCAAGATGATTAACAAAGATGGTTGAATGATTGAAAAGGCTTGAGGATTCAAATGGACAGCATGTAGTTATCAAAATGCAAAGTGTTTGGGAAAGCAAATGGACAGCATGTAGTTGCTCAAATCAAAAAGTGTTTTAAAATGCCCTTGAGGAGGGGGTATTTATAGGAGAATTTGAATTCTCTAGAGAATTCAATGGTCAAGATTGCTCCAACAAGGCCAAGATGAAGGGCTATGGTGGGTTGAGAACCCACAAGCCCTCACATCTTGACATGTGGAGGGTGAAGTGGACAAGGGGATGTGAGATGGAGGTGAGGTGTCAAAAAGGTACATGAGGTGGAAAAAGGACAAGCACCTTGGGGAGTGAGGAGATTTCCACAAAAAGGGATTTCTTGTCCCCAAGTGGGAGTGAAAGAGACATTTGAGGAATTTTGGAATTCCTCAAAAATCTACATGGGAAAAGGAAAGGTGGTTGGGGATATAAATGTGAATTAAAAATTCACATTCATAGGATGATCTAGAGGATAAAAGGTGGGCTCCAAAAAGGTGGGACTTGGTCACATGTGGAGATTGTGACAAGTCCAAGGTTGGTCACATGTGGAGATTGTGACAAGTCCAAGGTTCTAGAAGCCTTGGAAGGATGGAATGTGAATTAAAAATTCACATATAAAAGAGGGGAATCTAGGAAGAATAAAAAGGAATTAAAAATTCCTTGGAGAATGATTAGGCTTAATTAATCAGTAATTAGAGGAAAATTAGGGGCTAATTAGGATTAAAAGCCAACTTGCAAAAGTTGGAGGATGTGACACATCCTAATCAAGGATTAGGCATGTGCACATCCTTAATGAAGAGATTAGGAAATGGATTAGAATTAGATGAAAATGACATGTGAGGAATTAAATAAATGTAATATTTATTTAATTTATTTGATGAAAAGAGGATTAAGGAGGGTAAAGTATTTAATTATTAATTAAATACCTTAGGGATTTAGCAGAATTAAAGATATTAATTAAATAATAGTAATATTACTTAATTAACTTGGATAAGAGGATGTTTAGGCGAAAAGTGATAAATTTGGATAAATTAAGTGTCCAAATTTGGATGTCTACATTTTGCCCCTCTTTGAGATGGTGTTACGCAGTAGCATCATTTCAAAGAATATTAAAATATAGAACCTAGAAGAAGATGGTTAGATTGGAAAAGATGCCCCAGTCATCCAAAGGAGTGACTGGGAAGGGAAAAAGAAAATGATGAAAAATAGGGATGAAGGATGCCCCCTCGAGAGGACATGCGGGTTGAAGAGAACGTGTGTGCTCTCGAAATAGATGATGTGATGCAAGGGGAGATGAGGAAGATGATGCAAGATGATGGGGAAGAGAGTAAGTGATATGGAAATGGATGAAGCACAAATGGATTTCAAAAGGTGATGTTGCCCCAGTCAAGGTACAAGCCAAAATGGGGTTGGTGATGGATGGAGGGTTGTCAATGAGGGAATTAAAGATCCCAAAACAACACGAGGATAGGGAAGGATACATCCCACTGAGTGGTATTGATGAGGGAAAGATACATCCCAAAACACCACTAAAGGATAGGGAAGAACACCTCCCGATGATGATGATGAAAGTGTTGTTGATGAGGGAAGGATACATCCCAAAACAACACCAAAGGGATAGGGAAGAATACCTCCCGATGATGATAATGAAAGTGTTGTTGATGAGGGAATGATACATCCCAAAACAACACCAAAGGGATAAGGAAGGATAGTAATGGATGATCAAGGCTTGTAACAAGACTGAGGATATGATTAGATGATTCAGGCTAAGTGGAATGGAGGGAGATTGGATAGAGATAAGGATGAAGGAGGAATGGATGGGGGGATACATGCAAGACGATAGAATGGAAAATGAGATGCAATCCTAATGCAATTTGCCATCTTTGGAGCACTGATTTTTGCTATAGCATAAGACACAAGACACCAAGGTATGAAGAACCAAGGTGAATTAGTGTCTAATGCATAAAACAAACACAACAGACAAGAAGGCTACCCCAACACCCCAAAGTCACAAAGACCTTGATCAGGCCAGGTATTGAGATAACCACAAGTACAAAAGGATGCCCCAGCATAACACAAGACCTCGGAGATCTTGGTGGGTACTATGTGGGACAACGAAGAAGACACAAATAGACATAAAAAGATCAAGATATGCCCCTATGTTGACCAATCAAAACACACCATAATATGATGGATTATGGCGGCCTTAACAAGTGATGATAGGGAGCTCCAATGATAAACAAAAGCCAAAAGCATCAAAAGATCGCAATCAATTTCAAATGTCCTTTGCCATAGGATCAAGGGGATAGATGGGATTGATGAGGTCTGTTAGGAAGGATGCATCCTGTTGAGACCAAAGATAATGGATACTAAACTAAAAGATTGTTATGACGCGGGATGTTCAAAATTGATTGGATTTCATGATACAAGTGGATCTCGTTTGTTAAGAACCAGCTAGATAAGGGCATAGCTTGACGACACGACACATGAGAGACATGATAAGATAGGAGACTGACAAAACCTAAAGACCTAGGGGCTCGGGGGCCGATCAAAGATTAGCCTTGCCTACGTGAAAGCGCAGAGCCCTCGTAGTTCAGTGAAAGGTGGATGATTGACCAAGATGGAGACCTTGATGGATGGTAAAGACGGGACAGACAATAGGAACAAGAGTTGAAGACTGATGATGGAACCCCGGGGGCGGATCAAATGATCGACCTTGTCTACGTGAAAGCGCAGGGGCAACGTAGTTCGACTAAAGACCGACAACAAATGATGGATGAAAGAGGATGAGATGACCCTAGATAAGGGGATAAAATGATTGGACCGACACAATGGGACAAGATAGATGAATGATGAAGTGATAAGATAGATGATGTTGGACGATAGTGACTATATAAAGCTCAGGGATGGGACAGTTATCCAAATCATCAAAGATGAAGTGGGCGAATGACATGCCATATAGATGAATGATGAGGTGATGAGATAGAAAATATGTGCAAAAGAAGCAGAAGTGATGACGATAAGATAGATGGCATTGGGTTGCATGGAAGGAGGCCTAGAGCCAAATACCAATGACAAGGGTTTGTGAGATGGGATGAAAGAATGGATAGAGATATAGGGATGGGGGATGGGAGGGATTGTTTGGATGGATGGGAATATAAGGATTGGGAGATGAAAGGGATGGATATAAAGATAAGGATGGGGAGATGGAAGGGATGCTGTGATAGATGTATAGGGAGATGAATGGGTGTTGTGATAGATGGATATGAAGATGAAGGGATGTTATGATAGATGATGTCTCCAAGGACTATGTCACAAAGGAAGCAGATGCCCCCACTCTAGATATGGAATATATGATGAGGCATGAGGGATGGGAGAGGAGTGGATGGGAAGATAAATGAGATAACGAGAGGTGGATAGGATGAGTGACCAAGGAATATGATAGAGCATGGAGGAAGGGAATGTATACCAAGAGGTGTCCAAAGCATGTATAGATAGGTTCCCCTATTTTGATCAAGATCATAAGAAGGATGGAGGGATGGGATATGATGGTAGGATGCAGAAGATAGGTGGGATGGGGGGATTTATGAAGAGGACAAATAACAGGAAGATGGGTGCATAGCTAGAAGCATAGTGGATAGAGGGAATGCATATCAGGAAGTTGCCCCCAAGTGCAAATGGGGATTTACGCATGACGCCTGTTTGCCAGGTTTTCATCATCGTACTTATCCAAGGCACTTGTTTGCCAAGTTTTCACCATTGGATGGATTATTTCTCTTTACTATTTTATTTTTATTTTTTTATTTTTTATTTTTTATTTTTATTTTTATTTTTATTTGATTTTTTGTGGATAGCAAGAGGATGAAAATGGATAAGGATAGGGATGTGGATAAGGGAATTTAGAAGATACATGATATGGATATGGATGGATAACTCAAGCATCAAGTTAAATACATGATAAGGATATGGATGAAGGACGCAAGCATCAAGTTCTATAGGAGGTAGTAAGAGCCCATGTTCGAACTGACTATTAGATGCTGGTACAACCTTACGATAAATGGATTATGCTAGAGGATGAATTAGGGGGATTTGAGAGGGGAGATACATGGGATAATGGATGGGATGCTGCAAAGGGTATGGATGGAATGATGGGGTGGATATGTGATGGGGAGATGTGTTCAGGACCAACATTGCCACATGTGGTGGTGGATGTGAAAAGATAAGAGGATTACTGGATGGAGAATGTGTGGATAATGGAAGAGATGGGGCAGTGAACTTTGGAACATAAGGGCCCAAAACAGACTTAGGAGATGAAAGGGGTGTATGACTAGCTTTTGGATTAGCAACTTTGGATGTTCTTAGAGATTTTTCATGTGATGGCATTGCATCTTTTTTCTTTGGGATCCACATGGTTTTGATCTTTGTTTTGGTGGGCCTTTGCGGCCTATAGATTTGATTTGGATTTTGGATTTGGTTTTGCTTTGCTTTAACATGTCTTTTAGAAGGGACATGGGAAGCTTTTGATTCATGTGGATATTTGGATTTATGCATTTTTATGTTAGCATCCAAAGTGCATTGAGTAGCCATGGGATGGGTGTGAATAGATGGATGATGTGGAGCGAGGAAGGTAGGAATATGGGGATTATGTGTAGACGGAGGATGTGCGGGTATGTGCCTTTGTTGATCCTGATTAGGGGACATGTGAGAGGGATGTTTATGATGGATGAAAGGTATAGGTGATGAATGGATGAAAGGATGAGATGGAGGAGGTGATCTTGGGATATATGGACCCAAGATGGATGGAGTGGATGAAGGATGGGGTATGGTGGATGGAGGGATGTAAGGACCCAAAATAGATGGAGCAGATGAAGGAGGGATATGGACGGTGGTTTTGAGGTGATATGATAGAGGAGGAGGGATGGCAACATATGATCTAGTGGGGCGATGGGAAGAGCCGACATTTCTTTTGGAAAAGGCGCGTTGAGGACGTCTAAAGGTTGTACCAACATCTTTAGATTGTGAGTCTTGGGCAATAGGTCCAAGACCTTGCATGCAGACTTGTTCTTTGACTTGGATAGGCTCTAAAATACCTTGTTCATGAAGGCCTAGACCTTTTCCTTGATAGTTCATTTTCTTGAGCATGCGGTCCATGATAGGATTTGTGTTATTCTGGAAACATGATGCGAGTCCATCATTAGGTGGAGGATGATGGGTGGTAAATACACTGTGTTTTTCTTTTGCAAGGAGACCACCATGGAAGAATGTGAGAGTACCAAGGGGATAGGCAAGCGATGTAGATATAGCAGTTCGAGGCGATGATGGGGAATCATGAGAGGGAGATGGTGGGATAGCAACATGTGGATAGGTGATACTAGGAGAGGGATTAGGGGATATGATAGGATATGGATTTGTGGTAGCAGGCTCATGCGATGGGGATGAAGATGGATTGGTGGAGACAAGGGGATCATGGGGTGGAATGGATGGGGGACTGCAATCTTGAGGTGAACTAGATAGGATGGTAGGATCTTGATCTAGAGAAGGGGATATGTTGGCATGCTTTGGATTAGACTCTTGGCATGATGCATCTTGTGTGGATGGAAGGATGACAGAGTGTTGGAGAGACTCTTCAAGTTGGGGAGATGGAAGGATGGAGGACTCGATGCAGTCATCATAATGGATTTGGGCATCATCGATGGGTTCAATGACTCTTGGAGTAGGAGGTGGATGTTCAATGGATTCAACGGATTTAAAGGATGTGATGGTAGGAGATGGGGGCTCAATGGATTCAGAGGGTGTGATGGTAAGAGATGGGGGCTCGATGGATTCAGAGGGTGTGATGGTAAGAGATGGGGGCTCAATGGATTCAGAGGGTGTGATGGTAGGAGATGTGGGTTCAATGGATTTAGAGGGTGTGATGGTGAGAGATGTGAGTTCAATGGATTTAGTGGGTTCAATGGTTTCAATGGTTTGATCAGTGTTAGGGGTGGTAACAACAATGATAGGTGTGGTATGGAGAAGGGTCTCATCAGTAGTGACCGTGGATGATGGATTGGGATGGCATGGTTCCATGACTTCAAGATGTGGAGTTGGGGATGGCTTCTTTGTAATGAGTCTTTGGAGAATTTCTGAAATGAGAGACTTGCATATGGTTGGCTTGGATAGGGTGGTAGAAATGGATGAGGGATTATGGATTGGTGGACTAGGGTTAGATGGAGGAGTGGGATCGAATGTAGGGCTATGAGTAAAAGGGGGATTTGGATTGGATGGAGGACTAGGAGTAGATGGAAGACTAGGATTGGATGGAGGTCTAGGAGTAGATGGATGAATGGGATTGGGTGGAGGGTTAAGATAAGGATATTGGAGTGGTGAATTAAGATAGGGGGACATGGATTGTGGATTAGGACAAGAGGATATAGGTGGTGTAGTGGGACAAGAGGATGTGGGGGATGGATTATAATAAGGGTATTGGGATGGTGGATTAGGATGAGGAGACATGGATGTAGGATTAAGGTAAAAGGGTGTGGATGTAGGATTAGTATGGAAAGATTGGAAAAGAGGATTAGGATAGGGGGACATGGATGGGGAATTGTAATAGGAATGTTGTGATGGAAGATGAGGATAAGAGGATGTAGATGTTGTGTAAGGGGATGATGTAGATGAAGGACATGACAAATATGAAGAAGATATTGGATATCCATTGTCAAAGGTGGCATAAGGAGCATGATTAGGCATGGATGAAGGAATAACAGGATAACCGGAAGGGGTGATTGGATTGTGGAAAGTGGGTGGAGAGATCTTACTAGTGACAATAGCATCAAGGGGATCTACGTCATATTCTTCTTGATTGACAAGACTTTCGTTATCGTCGTCCACGTAATTAAGGTTTCCCTTGACTACTATTGATGGAGGATGAGTATTCATGATGGTAAAAGGATAAAGAGGATGGATAAAAAAAATTGGATGGGAATGGATTAAAGCTCAAATCAGGATTTTGGTCAAGCTCAAATCAGGATTGGACAAAAGCTCAGATTAGGATGATTGGATGGGATTGCTTTTGATTTTGATGCGATTCGGTAGACGGATGATTGGATCAGGTAGATGATTTGATGAATTTGATTAAATTACTAGATCAATTTGATGGGAGAGGATCAAATGATTAGATGATGTTGATTGGATGAACTTGATCAGATTGGTGTGCTTGGATTGATTAGATGATCAGAGGAATGGATTGGTTTGATTAGATAGGAAGAAATAAAAGGTACCACTAGATAGATCTTGAAAAATTAAGCAATTTTGGTTTTTGAACGAAGTTTATTCGACGTACGGTTTGTAAATGGTGGCCCCGGGAAGTTAGGGGCGTGTCCACCCTGCGATGCGGGGCGTGGCCGCCCTGGGATGGTCAAATTTTTGATAGAAGGAAATAGAAGGTACCACTGGGTAGAGCTTGAAAAACTAAGCAACTTTGGTATTTGAACAAAGTTGATTCGACGTACGGTTTGTAAATGGTGGGCCCGGGAAGTTAAAGGGGCGTAGCCAACATTTTGCAGTAAAATCAGGGGCGTTTCCAGCAAAATCAGGGGCGTTTCCAGCAAAATTAGGGGCGTTTTCAGCAAAATCAAGGGCGTAGACAACTTTCTGCAGTAAATCAGGGGTGCTACCGCCTTTCTGCAGTAAATCAGGGGCGCCACCGCATTTCTGCGGGGGCGCTACCGCCTTTCTGCGTAGGGCGCTACCGCATTTCTGCAGGGGCACTACCGCGTTTCTGCATAGGGTGCTACCGCGTTTCTGTGGGGGCGCTACCGCATTTCTGCGTAGGGTGCTACTGCGTTTCTATGGGGACGAAGCTTGGTTTTTGATGGCAAAGGCTATGGCAAGGACACAAAATAATAAAACAAGTCCAAAGTATCAAAAATTTGAAAGATTTTTCACAAGATAACACCTCAAGCAAGCACAATCCTATGATTAATATTACAGGTATAGCAAGGCAAAGTCTTAATCTAAGATGCACAAGGCTTCTAGGGAGTCCTCGATATACTCTCGGTACGTGAGGCACAACTGTGAACACCAGTCCGTCACAAGCGTGAGTCGGGAACCCCAACGAGATACTGAAGGGCTCGGACCAACTCTTCACGTCTATCTAGATATCACCCTAGCTTCGACGCTCTGCCAATTATGACGCAACTGGATTGGGGTACAACTTTCATTCTCCCCCCTTTATATACCCCGTCGGTACACGTGGTTGGAATCGTCCCTTGGGGTGATGAAATCCCCAAGCAGGTCCACTAAAAGGAAGACACTAACTGTTTCCAACTACTCCCTAGGCTCACACGAAGTGCAAGGGGAAAGTGAAAAAAAATCAATGCCCCCTTGGGTAACACAAAAGTAAACAACCATAGCAAACAATGAGGTTTAATCCCCCTAATTAGACTATGTTTGAAAACAGCAAAGATAATTTTTGAAAGTCTGATTATGTAGATGACCCTACAAACAAATGTTAGTTGTGCTCTTTTACGCCTTTGGTCAAATTTCACCACAATATGCTGCAAAAACGTTAGCGAAAAATAGCAATATTCTTGCCAGAACAATGTTAGAGAGTTATCACATGAAAAACGCAAAAAACTAGAGCAAAAACGAAGCCAAAATGCCCATTTTACCTTCCAAACTGTGTTGTTTTGGGGCGCTACCGCGTTTCTGTGGGGGTGCTACTGCACTTCTGTGGGGGCTACCGCACTTCTGTGGGGGGGCACCGCACTTCTGTGGGGGCGAGCTTTTCCTGCAAAATTCTTAACTCGAAGAGACGTTAAATGCAAGACCCGTGTGTGGGTCCCACCAGGCGTGCCAGAAATGTATACCCTGATATTTGCACTTCTCTAAATGTGCAAACTAACTAAGAATATGAATGACAAAATACCAAGGACACCTCAAGATTAGCCAAAAGAGAGATAGAATAAGAAAGGAAATGGATAAACAAAATAGAAACGATATCACCTTCCTTGCTGTTGATTTCTCCTTGATTGGCCCTTGATTGGAATGGATTGTGTGCTCCTTAGATGATGGATTGAGTGACTAAGATGCAAGATTCTATATGCAAGATGATTAACAAAGATGGTTGAATGATTGAAAAGGCTTGAGGATTCAAATGGACAGCATGTAGTTATCAAAATGCAAAGTGTTTGGGAAAGCAAATGGACAACATGTAGTTGCTCAAATCAAAAAGTGTTTTAAAATGCCCTTGAGGAGGGGGTATTTATAGGAGAATTTGAATTCTCTAGAGAATTCAATGGTCAAGATTGCTCCAACAAGGCCAAGATGAAGGGCTATGGTGGGTTGAGAACCCACAAGCCCTCACATCTTGACATGTGGAGGGTGAAGTGGACAAGGGGATGTGAGATGGAGGTGAGGTGTCAAAAAGGTACATGAGGTGGAAAAAGGACAAGCACCTTGGGGAGTGAGGAGATTTCCACAAAAAGAGATTTCTTGTCCCCAAGTGGGAGTGAAAGAGACATTTGAGGAATTTTGGAATTCCTCAAAAATCTACATGGGAAAAGGAAAGGTGGTTGGGGATATAAATGTGAATTAAAAATTCACATCCATAGGATGATCTAGAGGATAAAAGGTGGGCTCCAAAAAGGTGGGACTTGGTCACATGTGGAGATTGTGACAAGTCCAAGGTTCTAGAAAGCCTTGGAAGGATGGAATGTGAATTAAAATTCACATATAAAAGAGGGAATCTAGAAGAATAAAAAGAATTAAAAATTCCTTGGAGAATGATTAGGCTTAATTAATCAGTAATTAGAGGATAATTAGGGGCTAATTAGGATTAAAAGCCAACTTGCAAAAGTTGGAGGATGTGACACATCCTAATCAAGGATTAGGCATGTGCACATCCTTAATGAAGAGATTAGGAAATGGATTAGAATTAGATGAAAATGACATGTGAGGAATTAAATAAATGTAATATTTATTTAATTTATTTGATGAAAAGAGGATTAAGGAGGGTAAAGTATTTAATTATTAATTAAATACCTTAGGGATTTGGCAGAATTAAAGATATTAATTAAATAATAGTAATATTACTTAATTAACTTGGATAAGAGGATGTTTAGACGAAAAGTGATAAATTTGGATAAATTAAGTGTCCAAATTTGGATGTCTATAGTCACAACGACCCGACAACGTACGGACCTTTGGTATGTACCCCAAAAAACCTCCTCGTAATTGGGTATGTGCAGGATCATGATGGGCCAAAAAGTGGTGATATGTAGCTGATATGATGGCCCATGTGGTTGACGACTTTTTTTTACCCAAAATTGATGAAATGAAAAGGGTTTTTAAAGGAGATTCTCAACTTTCCACCAATATAAATTATGTTTTACTTTGAATCTAATAAATAATTATTATTCATTTTCTATTTAAATTATGACTAAAGTCCTGATTGATAGGCTGATTGAAAAACATCTATAGCTTTCAAACGGTATCACATTTTTTGAATCTGAAACATGCGTCACATTCTATGCTTCACATACTATAGGATTATAAATAAATAAATTGAATTTTATAGAGTTTTGACCAATTTAAGGTGGTCGGACATATGAGTTTTATATTTTTTAAAATTTGTAATAAAAAAATCATAATTAATTATTTACTTGGAAAAAATTACAAAAAATGCATCACATGGGACATGAGTCCTCTACTTATATCTAAAATCTTATAAAAATAATTATAATTTTATTGTGGTTAGGGTGGTCAGACAGACACCTACTTCTTATTTTTCCCCTGAAATTGAAGTACTACTGCATTGAAATTTCAAATTTTCACGAAATAGATTTAAAAAATAAATAAATAAACCTAGTAGTTTAGAAACTACATTCAATTTTCTATAGATTCTATTCTTACATATTTTTGAAATAATATAGATAGCTTATTCAAATTTTTACGTCAAGTTGCCTAACTCTTATTATTTTGAATTTTTTGCCACTTAAGGGCCTATTTTTTCCATGATGATCCTGCACATACCCAATTTGTGTAATTCATTTTTCCCTCCTTTTTCCACGTTTGAAGTCGGTTGTTTATATTGTGGCGCATCTGAAGCCCAATGTAGTGCATAGATTAACTATTCTAATGCATAGGAAACTTTAGCGCATAGGGTTAGTTGTCTAGCACATTGAATAACTGTTATAGCGCATAGATGACTTGAATTAGCACATAGAAGTACCGAGATAGCACATAGGTATATTTAGTACTTTTGTGAATTGAATTAGTGCATTGATGAGATGATGTAGCACATAGGATGAATCTGCGCATAGGGACATTGTTCCAATGCATCTGTGAAATTGTCCAGTGCATATGATAGTTTTGTGCATTGAGGCCATGTTTTAGCGCATTGATGAATTTTTCTGGTGCATAGAGTTTTTCAGCACATTGAAGCACTGCTCTAGCTCATTGGTAATATTTAGACCAAATTGATGTTTTTTTTATTGGACTCCTTTATTCCAATGATGTTTGATCACGTCAGCCTTTGATTTTATGATGATTGATGATGTTGATAGATTAGATGTCCAGTGATCTCATGATAGGTGAGATTCAGTGATTGATACTGATAATTGACCTCATGATAGGTGAGGATCAATGATAGTTTGATTGATTGATTGACCTCATGATAGGCGAGGTGCATGGATAGATTGATCAATAAACCTCATGATAGGTGAGGTTCAATGATAGATTGATTGAAAAACTTCATGATAGGCAAGGTTGATTGATATATTGATTGAAAAATCTCATGATAGGCGAGGTTGATTGATAGATTGATTGAAAAACCTCATGATAGGCAAGGTTGATTAATAGATTGATGCTCATGAGATTTGATCAAAGTATCACTAGAGCTGATTAGATTGATAGGATGATTTATTTTGATTGATTGATAGGTTGATTGATGTCAATTGATTAATTTGTTGATTTGTGATTTTGTGATCATAGGAGCCTTTGACGAGTCTGCAGATTCAGGAGCGTTTCCCTAGGACGTGGGATTTGATACCCCACCTAGTACAAGCTGAGGTAGCCATTATTGCATGATGCAGATTGTCATCTCTGATAGATATGCCCCAGATTAGGATTAATAGGGGTCTATTGATAGCTTTAATAGAGAGGTGGCATAGTGAGCATAACACCTTTCACTTACCCATTGGTGAGATGACAGTGACTCCAGAGGACGTCTATAAGATTCTGTGGGTACCTATTGTTGGAGAGTTGGTCTTATATGATTCTACTAAGTATGGAAGAACTGATGCACTTCGCAGAGTATTTGAGGATGATCAAATATGTGGTTGCGAGATTCCTTGGAGAGAGATGGTTGACGCTTATGCCACATTGCCATCTGTACTTGTTGGTATCATTGGAGGGTTCCTTTGTCTTGATTGTAGGTCAAAGGGACTTTTAGTTGGATGGGGTAGGATTCTTAAGAGCATGATTGCTCAGGGTACCCGATATGCCTGGGGATGTATGCTAGCACATTTGTATCATGATTTGCATTAGGTTGTATATTTTTGTGGGGCCAGTTTATCAGCTGGGGTCACATTGCTTCAGATCTGGACATGGGAGCATATAGTGGTCACTCGTTCAGTTGTAGGTAGACAACAACCCGCCATGAGACCATATGTGCATGCTTATGCAAGTCCAATTGCTCAACCTAGGCTACAAAAATGGAGTACTGGAGGAGGATACTTGATGATTTAGAGTCAGTGACATGGCGGTCATATCTTGATTGTGAGTAGTGGCTGGAGGACGACATTGAGATGTCATTTTTCTATCAATCTATGTACCTGATTGGTCAAACACAATTCATCATTGAGAGATTCTTGTTATTGAGGATACTGAGGCAGTATGGCAGGGTCTAGGGCATGCCCCAGGGAGTGGCCCATTATGTGCGGTGATGAATGGATGCAAGAGAGTGGGGACCTATTTTTTCATATGATGCAGAAATTGCGGCATTCCAAGATCTATAGGCCATCATTTGGGATGTTCATCCAAAGATCATTGAGGCTCTGATATCAGGGGAGTACGCACAATATCTTTTCTTACATCCTTTCCCACAGATCACCAACCCATATGAACCAGTGCCATTTTTGGATGATGTAGAGAGGATAGTAGTACATGGGTATAGGCAGAGGAGAGACATAGGATATGAGGAGGGGGAGGAGGAGTAGGAGGCAGAGAGCAGTGATGACGTGGATGGAGATGGAGATGATAGTGATGGGGGTGACGGAGATGGAGGCGATGGAGATGAAGGTGATGGTGGCAGAGGATATGAGGGTGGTGGTGGCCCATCTTTTGGTGTTCGAGACTTCAGAGTGCCTCGAAAGAGGTGATCATTGGTTGCAGCATCCCAACAACACATGGAGATCAAGCTACCCTCGCAGTAGCAGCTGACTCGGATTGTTGCATTATAGGTATAGGTTCAGACACTGTAGGTTTAGTAAGAGCAACTATAGGCTTTGCTAGTACAGGCTGAAAGACAGATTACTACATTGACGATAGAGAGGGATGTTGCAAGATAACAATGTTTGCAAGCACATGGACAGCTTACACAGGTCTATGCCCAGGTTCAGGCACATGCACAGATGCAGGGATAGATTGCTACACTCACTGCCAAGAGGGATAGCCTAAGACTACGGGTTGATCAAGAAAAGGCCCTCACCGAGAGACTATAGTGGGCTACAGAGGTTACTGGTACAACAGACTATTTTAGAGAGGTATGTTGTACTACCCAAGAGGCCGAGTTCTATAGACTGAGATATCATGAGGTCTTTCGGCCATAGTGGTGGGAGAGTTTTGCACAGTCTTGGTCAGGTAGGTCCAAGTCTCAGACCACGAGCAGAGGTGTGACACACCCACTTCTGATAGATCCTCAAGACCCTGGTGTAGGTTTGTCTAGTGCATGAGGTATTGGTCCAGTGATGTCAGCACCGTCTAGGGGAGCACGACATAGCTCCGATGTGATGACAGATTTGTTGTATTTTGGGATATGATGTATACCTCTTGATTCACTTGAGACACTATGATATACTACCATTTTTTATATTGATGTATCTCTTTATACCTTTGGATATCCTTGTGCACTTTGACATTATGATTTTTAGGTTATATGACATGCGGTGATGATTTATTGATCTCTGTGTTTATATGATTTATGATGGATTCCTATGATGGATGCATTTTATTTCTACTTTATAATGCTTATGTGATGTTCTATATGATGATGGTATGCTATGCTATGGATGCAAGTGATGAAACATGCGTTATGATTCTATGATGCTTTATGAATGATACCTATATGATACATGTGATGGATCTTATTATGTCAATGAAATGTGATGTATTTTATGTTTTTGTAGTTTTCCAATAGATGATTCAATGAATGGATGAATGTTAATGCACAAGTGAATAGATGAATGGAATGATCGTATGATGGTGCATAGTTCTATGTATTTATGATGTTTATATGATTCTTATGATAATGTGATTGATGATTCTATGTGCTTTATGGATGATGTTTTAGGCTATGTGAGATGAATTTGATTATGCAAATGATGTGTGATGTTTATGTATGT
This sequence comes from Sequoia sempervirens, assembly GCA_007258455.2. Lineage (NCBI taxonomy): Eukaryota > Viridiplantae > Streptophyta > Pinopsida > Cupressales > Cupressaceae > Sequoia > Sequoia sempervirens. Next base: position 102,650,562 of record VDFB02168118.1, read on the forward strand.
TCATGTGATGATTATGCTGATCCATTTAGTGCTTTGTCAGTCTTGGATTTGAGTAATAAAAATTCATGCATCCTGACAAATCTATCTCCACTACTGGTTTTAGATGTTCATAACAATGGCATTCTATATTTACCAATTGTGTTCTTCAGAAACTTTTTCTTCTTGGAAATTTTACTCTACTAGATGTGTCTTTCAATCTTCTTATGCCATGTCATGTTCTTCAATAACTTTTTCTTCTTGGAAATTTTACTCTGCTGGATATGTCTTTCAATCTTCTTAATGGACCATTTTATTAATCCGTTAATAATAGATGAAATGATTTTGATTATGCAAGTGAGATGCAATGCACTTCTTTTTGTGTTTTTTGATATGGAGATTATGATGTGATGCATGGATGGATGAGTGATATGAGAATGCTTTCTAATGTATGCAGATAATGATGCAACTAATGTGAAACTATATGAGAGTGGTGTGTTTTTGATGATGTCAAAGGTACTCAATCCATTAATGCTAGTGATAACATCATTGTGAAATTTTTTTCAGCCTTAGGAAAACCCATAAATATAGAAACAACACTAATATGAATGTAATCTACCTTAACCATGCAGATCTAATATGATGAAACACCTCTCTAACTCCAGCCTGGGTAAGATAGTATTTTGATTTTGATTTGATATTTTAAATGTTAAATGTTGTTATAATAAGAATTGACATTGATGGTTATGTGAAAGGTTATCATGTTTAGCTATTATTCTAGATTACATGCTTATAGGATTATGGACAGGAAAGGGATGATGTCGTAACAATCGTATTTGAGAGGCTTACAATATCATGACCCTCTTCCTAATGATTGATGTTGCTTTGACAATATGATATATGTTATATGTACATGTCCTTTGACATGTAATTGGAGTGATGCAAGTACTGAGTATCGACTCTGCCTGGATCCACAGGTTTGAGTGTACTCATATTCCCTAATGGTCATTACTGGAGGTAGTCATAGGCCAAATGTCACCTACCCTAGCCCACTATACCTTGTTAGTGTAGTGTTTCCTGGTTGATGTCTTATTGTTTGGTTACCTAACAGTAATGTCCAGAGCACCTTTCAACCATATGTCTGACACACCTTTCAGTTGTATGTGGTTTACTAGTATGTCATTGAGGTATTTTGTTATGGTTTTCGTGAATCTTTTATGTGGCTATATATTTTGGTTGTCAATGCTATGATGCATTTTCATTGGCATCTTTTTTGTGGTTTCATATATGGTATTTCATTGTGTTTAATTGATTTGAGATTTGGAATGATTTTATCCATGAGATTTTCAAAAATGTTATTTTAAATGATTTTTATTGATCATTCGAAAGAATGATATATTTCATTTGGAAAATTTAAATGATTTTATTAATCCATTTTGTTAGCTCTCATAGGACCTTATTTAAATTTTATTTGGGGGCTTTATGTATTTTAATGTTTGGATTTAAATTGTTATTATTTTTTCTATATGAAAGAGGGAATGTTGGTTATTTTGTGATTTTAATTAATTGTTTTTTTTTTAGCTTTAATAGCTTGTTTAATTAAATGTTTTATTTCATTTTTTATGGTGTTGACGAGTTAGTTAAAAGTAATGGGCAGCCTTGTTTTTTATATATATTCATTTTGTTTTGGGGGAGAGTTATTTTTTTGGAGAAAAAACTTTTGTTTTGGGAAGAGGAGAAAACCCCACGATTTGGGCAGCTGAGTTGGGGAAAAAACATGGAGAATATTTGAGAAGAAATTTGTGGGTAGTGGCACTAGAGGCTCGGCATAGTTTGGTTGTCTTGCTGCTCCGTTTTGGAATCTCGTCGTGCCTTGCTAAAAAAACATTTCTTCATTTCATATTTGGGTAGATTTGAGGTATTCTTTTGTGTTTTCCTTGAATTTCTGAGTTATAAATGTATGCATGAGTGCATGTTTAAATGTTTTGGGAATCTTGGCTACTCTGGGTGTTGTCATGGCATTTTGGTTGTTGGGTTTTCTTTTCAGCCTGGTTATGGTATTTATTTTTGGGGAAAGTTTGAGTCTTTTCTAAATCTGTACAAGTTTCCTAGTTTAAACTCAAATCCAATTATGAGATTCACCTGAAATCATCCAAATCTCAATTGGGTTGGAGTCCAAAATGAATTTTAAATACTTTCTTTTGTTGCCAAAATTTGTGTCACCTGGTAAAACATTTTTCTTGGTTGCTCATTACCCACTTGATAAAAATGAATTTCAAGGGTGGATTTCATGTAGAAATGCCAAGATCTCAACTGGGTCTTTGGCAAATTTTAATTCTGGGCACTTTATTTTTGGTCAAATTTACGCCTTCTTGTTGAATGAAATTTGTATTTGGTGCTCTTTAACTGCCCATTAAAAATGTAAAATAAATTTGGATACCATGTAGAAACACCCATATCTCAACTGGGTCTTTGTTCGATTTTTAATCCAGGCACTTTCATTTTTCATGTTTTTGCCTAGCCATGCTTAAAATGACATTTTTCTGTACAACACCTTATTTCGGGTCTTAAAATAAAAAATTAAAGATGAAATCCATTTAGGAACATCAAAATATGAACTGGGTTGTCCGATTTTAGATCTGGGCACTTTTATCTTTTTATGAATTTTTTATGCCTCTTTCTCATGCGTATGAACAGCGGCCGAAACCGTGTTTTGTACACCGTCACTTAGTGGTTTTTAGTTGTTAAAAAATGGTTTTTCGAGATGATTTAATGAGGCTAATACTGATTATGTGATTTGGCTATGTTATTAAGTTAAGGATGAATGTTGGATGGAATTTGAGCCACTCGTTGGTGTACGTGATTAGTTGTTTGAGTGATTTCACAACAATGTTTGCTTGGTTGTTTTAAATGGATTTTATGATGGATTTTAGTGGTGTTTCATTGTTTCATTTTTGCTTTTGGTTCCTCATTTGGTCAAATGAGATGGGGTAAAACAATTATAAGACAATGAGTCCTCATGCATGGCCTTGAGCGCTTGTAAAGGCTAAGGATGCACTAGAGAAGGCCTATCCATCTACATGGTGTTGATTTGGGCATGATTGATCCTCCTTGTCTGTATGAGAGGTGTATTTGGTTCCATGTGGTGCCATCCCTTCGAGCACACATAATGATACTCTATCTGAGTAGTACTTTAGTACTTTATACCTCAGTAGTCATGAGTAGTACCCGACATATAATTATTTGGGTATATTCTTATTGTGATATTAGCTTTAATGCATTGTATTCTATGTTTGTTGTATGTCTAATGTGAGTGTTGGCCATATGTTACCCTTGCCTTGTTATTTCTACTTGGGCCTTGTGACTACCTCCAAGCACAGTGGGGTGCCCTCTTTTGAGTCCACATGGTAGGGAGGCGTTGCCACCGCCATTGGGGACTGACATACAAGTTATTGGAGCACCAGTTGGAGTCATTCTCTCTTGTACTTGTCTCATATGTTGATGTATTTCATTTATGGCTATGCCTTTGTACTCATGTATATTCCTTTATGAATATTGTACTCTCTTAAGAGAGGAGATGTAATCATGTAGATTAATGAGAAGAAATGTGATGTTTTATATTGGCTTATGAGTCCCGGTGTTGGTATCAGATTCATTTGTATTATGATGATCTTTATGGATTTTCCTTTAGAAATTTTCATGCAAAAATTAGAGCTTTAGTTGTGTATTTCCTTCATGTAATGGTTTGCAAAGTTCTGGCACATCAGTGTTTTCTGTTTGTTGTTTTGTGTCGCTGTTGCAAAGTTCCGGAGCAGGAAGTTTTGTAGCAGGAAGTTCTAGAGTAGGAAGTTCTGTAGTAGGAAGTTTTGGAGCAAAAGGTTCTAGAGCAAGAAGTTCTAGAGCAGGGGGTTCCTAAGCAAATTTTTTGGAGCTATCTTATTGCTCATGTTTGGGTTTTCTCTGGAGAGTGGATTAGTCCTCTCCTTTGGGTTGTGTTCGGCCATGCTCAGCCATGTATGTTGTCGATATATTGTATTGGAAACTATTTTTTTGTGTAAGTTATTCTTTATGTTATAAAACAACAAAACAAAAAAAAAAATTATCTTGTCCTCTTTTGGCTCTTACCCTTCGGGGTTGCATAGCAAGATGTTACATGTGGTAGCAGAGCCCATATTCACACACTATGAGCTCTATTGTACTTGATTCTTCTATGTTATGTTGTGTTTTGCGTGTGTGGCATGAGCTTGTTATATTGTTTTTCATAGTTTTTTTGATTAGCGTTCATGCCTTAGTATGGTGTATAGATCATCCTTGTGATGATCTCTTTTAATGTGTTCCTTGTTTCCTTTAGGATGCCCCTAAGGGAAGAGCCAAAGGTAGAGTTAGAGGTAGAGCCCATGTTATAGCACTCAGATCCTTGCTTATGGTTGATACTGTCTTGGTGTGTTGTGTGTGGGGGATGGAAACAAGTGTTGTTGTTTCCCACCCCTTGCATGTCCTGTTGAGGAATGTTTTTGTGTGAGGGTTAGTTAGACCCTCAAGCCTACCAATGAGTGTATTCCGATTGGTCTCCTTCTTGATGGGTGGTTCTTTCATTGTTTAAACTGTTGTGACCCTTGAGTGGTCCCTGAGTGTGGTTGTAGCCCATGTGGTTGTAGTGTGCTAATGTGTGTGTTCCAAGTGCTTGTTGTGGCGAGATAGTCATAGGACCTCTTGCCTTGAGTTCCTTAGTATGGAATTTTAGAGGGTTGGGTTTTCCAACCCTGGCTTGTGTTGTGGAGGAATGATGCCTTGTAGGCCTTGCTTTACCCTACGGGATTGGAGTAATTCCCTTGGCTGAGAGTCTCCCAAGGTTGAGATTGATTACTTTCCTTTATCCTATGTTGGACCTTAGCTTGTTCGTGGGTTGCAGGTGAGAAGTGTTGCCTAAAATTACCCTCGCTTGGTTTCTTGGTTCATGCCGTTGGAAGGTCTATTTGACCTTGAGGGTGTCAAGAAGTTCCATTTGTGTGTATTCTCTTCTTGAGTCTTGTTGTTTTTCATCACCATACAAAGTTTCTGGTGCATTTCTTCTTATGCTTTACCTCATTATGCAAGTGATTGCCTGATTGAACCTATGTGGTTTTGGAGTTTCTTTTGCACGTTATATTGTATTGAGATTATAAATATGTTAATAGAAAATGAATGATCATGGTGTTAGTTCATATAGATTGTACTACATACTCTCGCATGATTGATGCATTTGTGTGGAAGTGCTGGTATGATGATGAAACCATGGTTTCATTCGTGCCTATGTTAGAATTGTAAATCTCTCTTGCCTTCTCTTTCTCTCCCATTGGTTTAACGAAGATGTCTATCTTGAGTGTGTGGTGTATTGAAATCCATTGTATGCTTGTCTTTTACAAAAAAATGTTTAGGTATTCATGAAGGCTTGCTTTGTTAGATCAACCTTGGGTAAAGGACCTAAGTCCCCAAGTTGCATTCATAATCATGGAACATGTATGAATATGAATAGAAAATCATTTTGAATTAAGTAAAATTTTAGAGAAAAAGGGAATAGTGAAACATTTGCATGTTAATGATAATTACATAATAGGTGCATCTTGTTGGTGAGGCCTATAGTCCCCAACTTTATTGTTAAGTCTTAAGAAATCATGTAGATGTTAAATTATTGTAGCTGGATTCAAAATGCAAAATGTTAAATGAATGTTGAAGTGATAATGTAGCATACCTTGTCTTGAGTAAACATGGTAATGATATTACACTGTGTGTGGGAAATAAATGTGGTTATCATATGTTTGTAGTAAGGTGATTTACCACTTAATAAAAGTGAATGTGAATGTGAGAGTTATCATGGCAGTGTTGATTTATTCCATGTAGCACTATGATGTATTGTATGGATGTTGGGAGTACATGTTCTTGGAAAGTTGAATTGATCTTGCATAATTAGAGGTGGATAATGGTTTTATTTTGGTAAGAGGAAATTGGAAAAAGGTAATCCCTATTATGTGAACATCCTATGATTAGTGCACATGTTGAGTGTTGTGAATACCCTGTACTTTCTTTGTGTGCCCATGGGATGGTGAGGTTGTGTACCCATCCATGGAGGATATGTTGTATTTGGGGTGTGGGATTAACCATACCATTATGTGTGCTTGTATGTTTGTTACCTGATTGAGGGCCAACCCACGTGTGGTTGAAATTTACATATATATTAAGAGTAACCAAAAGTTAGTTTCATAGAATCTCTTCTCTTGGTTCTCTAGTCCCTCAATCCATGAAGGGTTAGTAGCAACCACAAAGTTCCTGGGGTAGAGTGTGCAACATACGCATGTTGCGGCGTAGAGCATTCTCAACTCAACTGATCCTAAGGAAAGTACTCACTACTTCCCATTATGATGGATTAGGGTACTTGATCCATATGTGCTAGCCTAATCCCCACAAATTTGTGTACAACAACATTGGTTGGTTAGTATTTCCTGGCCGTCTGTGGGGACGTTGAGCTGGAATTAGTGAGTCAACCTCATCCACATGAGAGGTGAGGCTCGAGTAGCCCCATATTTTTCATACTCATATATGCATTATATATTTTGTATGTGCATGTGTCCTACCATGATGCCATAGATATGATGCCACACCACACTTATGTTCTGACATAGTGTTGGTGATGATGCCACGTGCTTAGATGCATGAAGGTGCACTATGAGATTGTGTTATGATAGACTACTTGTGTGATGAGCGTGATGGGGAATCGTACACTTGTAGAGGGGAACTCATGTTTTCTCTCTACAGTGTTTGGGTCATTTGGCATATGGGTGTGTCCTAGCCATGTATACCTCTGGCTACGGCGAGTACCTGCGTGTGCCCTTTCCATGAGGCATCGCTATACAAGGTGTGTTCCTACTTCCACAGAGCCATAGACACACTGCCATGTAGCATACTACTAGTACGTGCCTTCTCCGGTTGGCATATGACCATGTTGCGCTGAGACGCGATGCAGGATGTGGCCGAGGTGCACATTCCATGCAGATAGACAAGGAGTGTGTGGGCCACTTGGCGAGTCCATGCCGTGTGATGATGTGATGCAAGGTGTAGCCGAGGGGTACACTTCATTCCATGTGGTTGGTGTGTTCACTCTGCCACACATGAGGGGCTATTGCGATAGTCAAACGTTGTTCCCTCCTTCCTTGTCTGGTGGCTAGTTAGTCACATAGTTATGTATTCTGCCATTTCGAAGATTGTGAATCTTCTTTTGGTTATTGATGATTTTCACTTTGATTTTGATGATCAGAAAAATTTGATTTATCTTGTTTTTGATGGTTTAGACACATATTGTGAAATTTATTTGCACGTAGCCCTCGAGGTTACATTTGATTTAGTGTTGAAATTGCGTGCATTTCTTGCGTTATTGCTGAAATTGAATCTTTATTTGATATTTATTTATGATCTTTGGTGGCTAAAATAGTTTTCTATTTGTTGTTTTCAAATGTTGGTCTTGTGTTGTAATATGATTCCTCATCGAGAACGGGAGAGCTAGACTCAATTGAGTGTATACGAGGAAGTAGACGTAGGGAAATTTGAGGATGCGGGTATGTGAGGTTGTTACATAGCTAGGACCCACTACCCACCTATGTGTGATGACTATCTCTTGAAGGCTAACCACCTTATTCAACAAGAGATAGGTCATCGTGGTCTTGTTTGGATGGTCTCACCGTGTGTGTGTGATATAACACCATCAAACCACTGAGTGTGAGGTATGGAATATGTGAGATGGATATTGGCTCTTGGCTCATGGTTTATATATCATGGGTTAGTATGTTGCTTACTGGTGTCCAAGTGGACCCTTGTGTAGCCTTGTGATGTGATTCCCAGTGATGTAAGTATGTATGTATAAATGCATGTTTCATCTTGGATATGGTTTCATATGAAAAATTCAAAAGTTGGTTTATTGTGCTGTAGAAAGTGTAAATTGTTATATTTTGTGGAAAATTATGTCAAATAGGTTCTAATGTGTGAGATTGGAAATATGTAAAAAACAAATATTGTTGCAAACAATGGTGTTTTGGGAAGAATTGAGTGCTTATGCATCTTCTTTACTCTATTCTTAGTGGAAATCATTGTTTATCTTAACCTATTCTTGAATGAATGTAGATGTTAAAATAAATGCTTATGATGAGAATTGTGGCACATGTGATGTTAACGAGATTGACCATGTTATTTTGTTTCATGTTGAGACCTTATGAGTAAGGTATATGTCAGCATATTGATAGTGATTCTTAGAAGGGTTAATATCAATATATGGATGTCCTTTCTATTTTGTTTAGTGATGAATGAGGTATATTATATTTCTCATCTTTGGAATGAAGTACACTATTTAAATGTTGATTAATAGATTTTAAGTACTAATGTGTGACATGGTTGCATATTTAGTTTACATGACTTCCAGGAGTAAGTCAAATCTTAGGGAGGGAGGATGTAACACCTCTCTAACTCCAGCCTGGGTAAGATGGTATTTTGATTTTGATTTGATATTTTAAATGTTAAATGTTGTTATAATAAGAATTGACATTGATGGTTATATGAAATGTTATCATGTTTAGCTATTATTTTGGATTACATGCTTATACGATTATGGACAGGAAAGGGATGACGTCGTAACACTCGTATCTGAGAGGCTTACAATATCATGACCCTCTTCCTAATGATTGATGTTGTTTTGATTATATGACATATGTTATATGCACATATACTTTGACGTGTAATTGGAGTGATGTAGGTACTGAGTATTGACTCCACCTAGATCCACAAGCCTAAGCATACTCATATTCCCTGATGGTGGTTACTGGAGTTAGTCATGGGCCAAATGTCCCCTACCCTAGTCCACTGTACCTTGTTAGTGCATTGTTTCCTGGTTGATGTCTTACCGTCTGGTTACCTAACGGTAATGTCTGGAGCACCTTTCAGTCGTATGTCTGGTGCACCTTTCAGTTGTATGCGGTTTACCAGTATGCCATTGAGGTATTTTGTTATGGTTTTCGTGAATTTCTTATGTGGCTATATATTTTGGTTGTCAGTGCTATGATGTGTTTTCATTGGCATCTTTTCATGGTTTCATATATGGTATTTCATTGTGTTTAATTGATTTGAGATTTGGAATGGTTTTATCCATGAGATTTTTAAAAATGTTATTTTAAATGAGTTTTATAGATCAATCGAAAGAATGATATATTTCATTGGAAATTTTAAATGATTTTATTAATCCATTTTGTTAGCTCTCATAATCTTATTTAAATTTTATTTGGGGGCTTTATGCATTTTAATGTTTGGATTTAAATTATTATTATTTTTTCTATATGAAAGAGGGAATGTTGGTTATTTTGTGATTTTAATTAATTGTTTTTTTTGGAGTTTTAATAGCTTGTTTAATTAAATGTTTTATTTCATTTTTTATGGTGTTGAGGTGTTAGTTAAAAGTAATGGGAAGCCTTGTCTTTGATATATATTCATTTTGTTTTGGGGGAGAGTTATATTTTTGGAGAAAAAAAATTATGTTTGGGGAAAGAGGAGAAAACCCCACGATTTGGGCAGCTGAGTTGGGGAAGAAACATGGAGAATCTTTGAGAAGAAATTTGTGGGTAGTGGCACCAGAGGCTCAACATAATTTAGTAGTCTTGTTGCTCTGTTTTCGAATCTCGTTGTGCCTTGCTAAAAGAGCATTTCTTCATTTCATATCTAGGCAGATTTGAGGTATTCTTCTGTGGTTTCCTTGAATTTCTGAGTTATAAATGTATGCATGAGTGCATGTTTAAATGTTTTGGGAATCTTGGCTGCTCTGGGTGTTGCCATGGCAATTTAGTTGTTGGATTTTCTTTTCAGCTTGGTTATGGTATTTATTTTTGGGGAAAGTTTGAGTCTTTT
>VDFB02168118.1:102660555-102773828 GCA_007258455.2 Sequoia sempervirens
TATTTTTTTTTTTTAGCTTATTCCATGTTGATCAAATTGTTTATTTGTGATGCAATATCAGATTGCCAAGCCACTCAACAACATCATTTCTTTAGGGAACTTCCTTCCCAAATCAATAAAGAGTAAAAGATCAATTTATACAAACTTTGTCAAATTCATCCAAAACTACTTTTCATTCAACCAAAATCCATTTATTTCATTTCAAGTTATAAGGCTATTAGTAGCCAATTCACCATCTCCATATAGCAAACCATTTTTGGAATCAACTTTCAACTTTGTTCTTTTCATAAACAATACAACAATCACTCATCAACTCAACTTACCCCTTCAAGGAAAAAACAATCAAACACCTCTATTCCTTAGACCTACAATCAAACATCATCCCGACCATTTAAGATATCTTTGCTCAAATCAACACATCCATCATCCTATCTTCACTTAAACACCATTTGTAACAACAACAAGCAACATTAATTTAACACTGTCACCAAACCTTTAAGATACCAATTTCATCATGTTTTGATTGTAATATTTCAATATATCAGTATAGACACACTCTAACTACTTTGCATTCAAGAAACCATTGCCATATATTGGAAAAATATGCCAAAATCATCAAATCTTTCACAATCTACCTTCAAAACATTACCAAGCATAGACACAACTGTGGCATCACAAATGAGACTGCTCCCAAGCACTTAACAACATTCTTTTCGATGTTTCTACATATTCTCTATTTTTAGCAAACAATGCCAAATATCTCTAGGAGGCCAACATTCCATCTAATCGAGAGATTTCGTTTCTATCATAAAGCATTTACACAATCCCAATACAGATTCTCAGGCCTATTTTGATCCTTTTCAACATACTATAAAAGTTTGTACACTTATTTCACAAAATAGAGTAGAACATTTATTTCAACATACCATAAAATTTTTATAAAAAAGTTTATAATTCCAACACCAGCTTTTACATGCTTTATTATGTCTCCAGAAATTCGGTTTTGAAAACTTCTGTCTTTACATGTTGTTTCAAAACCCTACTTTTGAAAACACACCATTTTTGAATGAGAAAATTCAAAATTTTGTTCATATGCAACAAAGATCCCTGAATTTCTTATTTCTATTTACCCTTGCCACACACATCTTCACATTGACAATACACTAAATATGATCCATTCCACCAACCTACTAGCCCTACATCGGTGGAATGGCTAATAATCACTTTTTAGACTCTCTAAATAATTCTAAGGAAACCACAAACCAAGACTTAGGAAACTAGTTCAAATTAGACTATTTTCCTGAATTACAATTCCTACAACTTTCAAGAATGAAAGGAAGTCTCTTTTCCCCTACAAGAATAAAATCTTAGAATGCTTGAATCACTATGCAACCCAAAACAAGAATAGAAAGCCTAAAAATAATTGAGCGTGAGGTTTTTATTAATTTTTCTGGATTTCGGATAAGATCTCTTCCCTTTCACAGCTTACAATTATTTTAAAGGTGTCTAAATCAGCTTGAAATAACTACTCCTTCATCTCTCATCAACCCATCCTTTCCTCCACAAAAAAAACTCTTCACCTTCCCTCGCTTTATGCACTCTTTACATTTTTACAATAATTGACAACTTTGTTATGAACTTTTCAATAATATCACCTAGTGACCTATTTCCCATGGTGTAAATACATTGAAATTCATCATTTAATGATCTTCACTCATCATATTTACTTGAACATTGCTAAATTCGAAAAAATCCTTTTGAAGGAATGACCCAGGTGCTCCCGCACTAGTTTGTCAGTGTTACAACCTTATGTTATGTCAATGGATTTTAAATCACACACTGATACATTCTTCCTATTACATTTTTAAACCACATCTCTTTGCGAATTTTGTTAACGTATCAATTGAATTTCTTTTGTGTATGCTTCCAAACTTTCATTGAGTTATTTTGTCAAATAGTTATACAAACCAAATTTTCATTGAATTTCTTTGTAGTGTGCTTCCCAAAGCCATTGAGCTATTATGCTTCCAAAAGCTTTGAATTAGTTAATTTGACAACTTAGCACTTTTTGCACAAGTAAAATTCTTGTTAGCGCCGAAGAAATGAATTGTTAAAGGGAAAAAACTAACAGATGATAAGCTCCAAGCCTTAAGAGATAAAAATAACAAACGGATGAGGGAATATCGTGAAAAGCAAAAATTGGGAACGATTGATGAAAACAAGCCAGTTGAAGAGGAACTTCAACCGCCAAAAAGAGAAAAGAAATTGGCAGCACAAAAGGCAGGAATACGAAAGAGTCGTGCTAGGGGAGATGTAGATACCATAGTTGGAGACACACCCTCTATCGCAAGTGAATACGAAGGGACACCATTAAGCACAAGCCAATATGGAGGGACACCATCCACAACATCTGAAGTTGAGAGTACATCATCACTTGGAGTTGAGGAACGTGCCATCATCCCCACGGAACCTCAAGGTATGTCTTCTATTCCACCCTCAATCGAAGGTACACAATCTACCCCACCTCAATTAAATATTGATGAAATTGCTAATGTTGAGATGTATGTACCTAAGAGAACACCACCTAGAATTTTGCATAGAAATCCAAAGTTTTTGATTAATATTGATGAGGATATTTTGCAGCACATGGAAGGTAAGATTCCAGAATGCACTTGTAGAAGATATGCTGATAAGATTTGGAAAATGTTCTTTGAAAGGCTAAATGAGACTGCAAGATGTCAACTATTTGTTCAAATGATGCGGGGTTTTAAGTACAGAAACATCATGAAGACTCTTGGGTTGAGAACATCAAATGTATCAAGTGAAAACACTATTGTGAAGAATCTAATGGATGCTTATGACAGTGTGGGTAAGACCTCATGCTCAAAGGATAGTAATGTCACCCGACGCGTCATTACATCAACTTTGGTAAGCTATCAAACAAAGAGATCTCACCTTATTAAAAAGACAAGTGAACAAATGGGAATTAGTAGAAAAACTTTATCAAAATCCACACAAAGATAAAAAAGTTGTTGAAGCATCGAGAACACTAATTGAAGATTATTGGAAGAATAATACAAGGCCATCTCCGAATAAAAGGGATGTCGTAAGAAGGAGAATCAATAGTCGAAACCGTGAGCCACATCCAAAGCATTTTTTGGATACGACTCAAATCCAATTTTTTCATGAATTTCAAAATTCTTATCCTCAAATTAGTATTTCTCAAAGATTTTTTGAAATGATTAAACCTTTTTATGTCAAGATAAATCACACACGCACTACTTGTTGATGTAAACTACATATTGAATTCTCTAACCATTATGATGTTTATCGTTCTATATGTTTAGATTTGCATACTAAGGATGTTTTGCAGGATTGTGGCATAAAAGCCCCACCAAAATCTTCAAGAGAGTTCTTATCAAAAAATTTATGTGAAATAGAGGATGGCCAAATATTCTATAAGATAGCATGCTTGGATGGTTCAAGCGAGAATTGCGGTGGCTTGCAATGAATGCTAGTATGTCAACATATGGAAAGCACATATGAGGTGGGACAAAAACTAGTAGATTTTGGGAAGTATTAAATAGTGGCATATGCTAAAAAAGATGGGTCTGAAGAAAAAAGGTGTGAGTTGGTTATTCAGAAGATTCCATTGTATCATTTCATGTCCATGTTTCGTGAGAATCTAGTGTATGAGTATGCAAGGCATACCCATAGAGCCTGATGGTTGGACATGCAATTCAAGCTATGCAAGGACACCTTTCCACTTGGTAGCATAATATCAGTGGTTGACTTTGCAGAGAACTACACTCTATAGCCACAACATGAGGTGTAGTCACAATATTACAACTCCACACAGGTTTTGATATTTGTACACATAGCATTCATACATGTAGCTGAAAGTACAGAGGATGAAAGGAAGGTATTGAGGGAGTATCACTTTTATATTAGTGATGATCACATGCATTCTCCAAAGTTCATGCAAGGTTGCTTCCAAATGTTCTACAATCATTTGGCTCAGAGGGGCATATCATACGATTAGTATATAATATGGTCAGATAAATGTGTAGCACAGTTCAAGAACGCGCACATGTTCTACTAGTTGTGCATGATGCATCTCACTACACGTGTTCAACATATGTGAAACTTTTGTGAGGCCAGCCATGGAAAGGGGGAGCATGATAGTGCAAGAGCATGCGTGAAAAGAGCAGTAGCATGAGAAGAGTTAAAGTATAAAGATAGTTCACAGTTGACAGATGCAAGATCAATCGTCGAGTGGTGTAATGGTTCAATGGGTCCAGGTAATGAAGGTACATCTTTAGTTCATAGATTTTTTTGGTTGATGGATGATACTAACATTGCACCGTATGAGGATTTTTGTACACTAACAGGATCAAATGAGTTGCACTCTTCCTTAGCTCAAATGCAGGTTCATGGAGTATCGATACACATAAGATGGCATGCTTTTGTTCTTCATATACAATGCAAGCCTAGAATGATTGTTAGTCAGGGGAGTAGGTTGGCAAATGGTTGACAAGTTATCTTAGCCCACTTCACAAGTATCACCCTCCGATAACATTGGAACTAACACAGATGGAATCATTGGTCGACTTTGACCATGTATCGGATCTAGTTCAACCAGGTAAAATATCTACTTGCTTAGTATTTGAAATTCCATATTGTTATCTTACTTTGTACTATATTCATAATGTTGACTAATTTCAAGATATATGCCACACATATAAATGCAGGGCATGTTTATGCAGTTATTGCAAATGAAGACAATGAAGAGGGTACAGACTATTAATTGTGTCGTTGTGTTGAGGCAAAAAAGAAATTGGAATCCCCAAATTATAGATGGAGAAAAAATTGAATACCCTATAGGCTCAGTTGTTGTTACTGGAACGTGGCTGAGAAGGTACCCACATAAGAGTGTTAAGCATTGGTTGTTTGAGGAATTTGACACACATCGTAAGATTCTTCATTACTCAAACCTTGTCGTGGCATCCAATGTTCGTTTGAGAAAATATCAGGGTAGACCTTTGAATAAGGCCTTGTGGAAGGTTCGTGAGTCTGACCATGAGGCAATACTTGACACAATAAAGAGTAGAGAAGACCCAGATGGTTCATTGGATTAATTTGTAAGTATATGTACAATGGTGTTTTAAGTCAATCTAGGTTGGTAGGATATGAGGTTGCAATGTCATGTTAGCATTTTGTCAATTTGGTGTAATGAAGCCTTGAATGGCCTAAATGTGAAAATGTATGTAAATTTGTAATGTAAGGGTCAAGATGATGTAATGAGGCCATCATAAGGTCACTAGTTTAGGTATGGAGTCATTTACATCAATATGTCAAAAGTTGCACATAACAATGTAATGTTGTCAAACCAAAAGTTGTCATTTTGTAAATACTTAGAAGTTGAAGGGTCACACTTGTAAAAGAAGTTGAAAAGTGGTTGTAGTTGGTTGAGGGGGTTGATATGCCTTCAAAAAGGCCTTGTGAATGTTGTATGTTGTTGGCAATCATACTTTTGAAAGCAGGAGCACCAACTCCATCTATTCAACACTTGAACCCTTGTGGTTTCTATTATTTGGTCATTTGATCATTTAGGGTGTTCTTAGATGGTTTGAGGTCATTCTATTTTATTTAATAAAGATTCAATACCATTTTTGTATGTATTAGGTCAATTGAGTCATGATGTAAAGAAGTTGATCAATAAGGGGATTCATGTGGTGAACCTTGTAATTTAAGTGTTTTAGGGTTATTTGTGTTAAATAAGGGCTTTACAGACCATTTATCATGTAATAGGCATGTTTACACTAGGAATGGTCCTCTTCACACCCAAACACGCAGAATCGCTCTGAGCTACGTTCAACCGGATCGATCCCTTAAGGGTCCAAAGAAAAAAATGCCTGCAAACTTCAGCATGAGGTTACTCGGACATCGTGACGCTTAGAAAATTCATGTCTAATCCTATGGGATCATGTTGGACCCCTCTACAATAACCTCTCAATTTTCATTATCTCAGAGTGGTTTTCCCATAGTCTCTAGTTTTTAGTTGATGGAAAAAGTGTCAAATGGAAGCAGTGGAAAGTTGCAAAGTGGTGCAATTTTTGTTTTGCAACTCATGTGACCAAATAGGCTATTCCAACACATCTAAATAGGCATTTTTATACTAGGCATGGTCGTCTTTCACACCCAAACATGCGGAATCACTCTGAGCTATGTTCAACCGAATCGATCCCTTAAGGGTCTAAAGGAAAAAATGCCTACAAACTTTAGCATGAGGTTAGTCAGACACCATGATGCTTAGAAACTTCTCGTCTAATCCTATGACATCATGTTGGGCCCCTCTACAATAACTTCTCTCAGTTTTCACTATCTCGAAGTGGTTTTCCCGTAGTCTCTAATTTTTAGTTGATGGAAAAAGTGTCAAATAGAAGCAGTGGAAAGTTGCAAAGTGGTGCAATTTTCATTTTGAAACTCATGTGACCAAATGGACTATTCCAACACATCTAAATAGGCATGTTTATAATATGCATGGTCCTCTTTTGCACCCAAACACGCAGAATCACTCTAAGTTACATTCAACCGAATTGATCCCTTAAGGGTCTAAAGGGAAAAATGCCTGCAAACTTTAGCATCAGGTTAGTCGGACACCCTAATGCATAAAAAATTCTCGTCTAATTCTATGGGATCATGTTGGGCCCCTCCAAAATAACCTCTCTCGGTTTTCATTATCTTGGAGTGGTTTTCCCGTAGTCTTCAGTTTTCAGTTGATGGAAAAAGTGTCAAATGGAAGCAGTGGAAAGTTGCAAAGTGGTGCAATTTTTGTTCTGCAACTCGTGTGACCAAACAGACTATTCCAACATGTATGAATAGGAATTTTTATGCTAGGCATAGTCCTCTTTCACACTGAAACACATGGAATCGCTTTGAACGACGTTCAACCGGATCGATCCCTTAAGGGTCCAAAGGGAAAAATTCCTACAAACTTCAACATGAGGTTACTCGGACACCATGATACTTAGAAACTTCCCGTCTAATCCTATGGGATCATGTTGGGTCCCTCTACAATAACTTCTCTTGGGTTTCGTTATCTTGGAGTGGTTTTCCCATTGTCTCCAGTTTTTAGTTGATGGAAAAAGTGTCAAATGGAAGTAGTGGAAAGTTGCAAAGTGGTGCAATTTTCATTCTGCAATTCGTGTGACCAAACGGACTATTCTAATGCATCTGAATAGGAATTTTTATGCTAGCCATGGTCCTCTTTTGCACCCAAACACGTGGAATCACTCTGAGCTACGTTCAACCGGATCGATCCCTTAAGGGTCCAAAGGGAAAAATGCCTGCAAAATTCAGCATGAGGTTACTTGGACACCGTGATGCTTAGAAACTTCATGTCTAATCCTATGGGATTGTGTTGGACCCCTCTACAATAACCTCTCTCGGTTTTTGTTATCTCGGAGTGGTTTTCCCGTAGTCTATAGTTTTCAGTTGATGGAAAAAGTGTCAAATGGAAGCAGTGGAAAGTTGCAAAGTGGTGCAATTTTTGTTCTGCAACTCGTGTGACCAAACAGACTATTCCAATGCATCTAAATAGGAATTTTTACGCTAGGCATGGTCCTATTTCACACCCAAACACACATAATTGCTCCAAGCTACGTTCAACCGGATGATCCCTTAAGGGTCCAAAGGGAAAAATGCCTGCAAACTTCAACATGAGGTTACTCAGACACCATGATGCTTAGAAACTTCCCATCTAATCCTATGGGATCACGTTGGGCCCCTCTACAATAACCTCTCTCAGTTTTCATTATCTCAGAGTGGTTTTCTTTTAGTCTCTAGTTTTTCAGTTGATGGAAAAAGTGTCAAATGGAAGAAGTGAAAAGTTGAAAAGTGGTGCAATTTTCATTTTACAACTCGTGTGACCAAATGGACTATTCCAACACATCTAAATAGGCATTTTTACGCTAGGAATGGTCCTCTTTCACACCCAAACACGCGGAATCGCTCTAAGCTACGTTCAACCGGATCATTCCCTTAAGGGTCCAAAGGGAAAAATGTCTGCAAACTTCAGCATGAGGTTAGTCAGACACTATGATGCTTAGAAACTTCCTGTCTAATCCTATGGGATTGTGTTGGGCCCCTCTACAATAACCTCTCTTGGTTTTCACTATCTCGGAGTGGTTTTTCCGTAGTTTCCAGTTTTCAGTTGATGGAAAAAGTGTCAAATGGAAGCAGTGAAAAGTTGCAAAGTGGTGCAATTTTCTTTATGCAACTCGTGTGACCAAACAGACTATTCCAATGCATTTGAATAGGCATGTTTACGCTAGGCATGGTCCTCTTTCACACCCAAACACGTGGAATACATATTTGTGGAAGGATGAATGATGAATGATAAGAGAATTTGAGTGGATGAAAAGTAGATTTCTGATGAAATGTTGAAATTTTGTTTGATCTTCTCTAAGATGAGTTTGGAACAAGAGTCCCTTGAGTTGTTGATTGGTTTGGAAATCTTTGTATTGCATTAGCTTGTTGCTTACTATTATGCTATGATATATTTTTTCTAAGCATCCATAGCTTGTTCGAAAGCACCTATTTTAGGCTTTTAGCCATAGTAGCAAGGAAATGAACTGTTTGGCTAAATTCTTTGATAGACATGTATGAAAAATGTGTTAGTATAGACAAGGCACTGAACTCTTTGAAAAAATGCCTCAAAGAAATGAGGTTTCATGGTGATGGAATAGCATGACGAATGCCATGACAAGCAAATTGCTATGGATTGTCATGGCATTCCATCACCATTGAGACCACATTTCTTTTATGCTTTTTTTCAAATAGTTTGCTACCTTTTCTATGATATTGCTTATTAGTATGCTTTGATAGATTTTTTCCACAAGCATCCATAGCTTTTTTGGAAGCACCTATTTTAGGCTTTTAGCCATAGCAACAAGGAAGAGAACTGTTTGATAAAATGCTTTGGTAAACATGTATGATAAATGTAGTAGCATAGACAAGGCAGTGAACTGTTTGAAAAAATGCCTCAAAGAAATGTGGTCTCATGGTGATGGAATTCCATGACAATCCACAACAATTTCCTTGTCATGGCATTCTACCACCATGAGACCACATTTCTTTGAGGAATTTTTTTCAAACAGTTCATTCCCTTGTCTATGCTATTGCTTACTATTATGCTATGATAGATTTTTTTCTAAGCATCCATAGTTTGTTCAAAAGCACCTGTTTTAGGCTTTTAGCCATAGCAGCAAGGAAATGAACTATTTGGCTAAATGCTTTGATAGACATGTATTAAAAATGTGTTAGCATAGACAAGGCAGTGAACTCTTTGAAAAAATGCCTCAAAGAAATGAGGTCTCATGGTGATGGAATGCCATGACAATCAAAAGCATTTGATTGTCATGGCATTCCATATCATGAGACCATTTCTTTGAGGAATTCAAAGATTTCACTGCATTGTCTATGATATTGCTTACTATTATGCTTTTGATAGATTTTTTCCAAGCATCCATAGCTTGTTTGAAAGCACTTGTTTTAGGCTTTCAGCCATAGCAACAAGGGAACACTTGAACTATTTGAAAAAATGCTTTGGTAGACATGTATGAAAAATGTGGTAGTATAGACAAGGTAGTGAAATGTTTGAAAAAATTCCTCAAAGAAATGTGGTCTCATAGAATGCCATGACAACCAAATGCAATTGGCAGCTACTCCTAGTTATTAGTTATGCAATGTGAAGCAATTTCATAACTACTTAGGTTGACTTTGTAAAAACTATATTGTAATTGAAATTTTGTCATCTATCAGCATCTAGTTAGTAGTTATGAAATGTGAAGCAATGCTTTCAGTTTGAAAGATGTACAATGCAATGTAATCAACGTTATGAATATAAACTACAAAAATCTATTTTTTACTAAGTTACCGGTTCGGTTTTGGGTTCGGGATCGGGTTCGAGAACCCGGTTTGCCAGTTTGGGAATTTTTTTTGGGGGTTGGGTTCGTTTTGGGTTCGATCATACAAAAACATATAAAAATAAAAAATATATACATATTTTCAGCAGTAATCAAGTTTAGAATACACCACCATATTAATTTAGTCAAATAACATAGCAAAAATACACCACCACTTTCATAGTGAAATATTAAAATATTAGTGATCTACTCGAATGTCATGATACAAAATCATAAATTAAAGTTCAAACATAAAAATGTCAAGTGTTTACAATCAGCCATTATTGATCATTGATCAATCTAAAAAGTGTGAACATTTTTCTGTGTGGAAGGAAAACAAGAAAACAGTGTTACATAATTATTTACATTGTGAAAGAGCCAAAACCTTTTTCTTGCAGATCATAGAAGAATCTCAGTGATTTTTTGGGTGTCCTTGCCTTGGAATGGAACTATCCTGAGCCATGAATGATTGACCAGGAACTGTGAGAAAGAAATAAGATAAATCACATGCAACTTGTTGCAATTTCTTTCCTTGGGAAAAAGGGTAAAGTTTGCTTTTCAGGGAGAATCTCCTTTAGAGTTTGAACACATTGATAATTTTCAAGATAGACTTAGCCAAATATGTCATCTAGGTTTGAAGCTTTTAGGTAAAATGTTTGCTTCTTAAAATTTTGTTCAAAATTCAAGATGCAGGCTCTCCTCCCTTAGGGAAGAGAAGGCCTATCAAACCTAACACTCTTATGCAACACTTCTTAAGTTCTTGTTGATGTAGTATTAGATGCGAAGTTTCAAAATAGGCATGGTTATATAAATTCTCATCTCACGACTATCATTGCATCAAATTAAGAATTTTCAATCCTTTATGGTCTAGACAAGAGAAGTATGGAGTAGTGTTCCAATGCTAAAGTCTTATTGTGAATCTCTTTGCTATGAGTGGTTCAAAAATGAGGAATCTATCTTTTGCACCAAATGAGAAATATTCACAATATGTGCTAGGAGGGAATAAGTCCATAAGATAGAGTATGCAAGAACTGAGAATTGCAAAATTGGCTTACATTTGACTTCCAAACATAGAAATTTTCACACTTTTCGATGTTCACACGTAAGTCAAAAAATATATGTGCATAAGTTGTAAAGTATACACTTGAATACACGTAACTCATATCTATTGAACCATGAATTTATAATTTGCAAATATGGACACCATCGATAAAAAGATTTGTATTAAGCAAATAGCCATGTACGCATACATCAATATATGTCGATATAAGTATAAAATATAGTTACAAAATAGCCATATAGGCTTACGAGAATGCCATATAGGCATACAATGTTAAATATATCCAATACAAAATATGTACAAAATTGCCATGTAGGCATACAACAAAGGGCTCTGTGCATTCAAAATTCATTTCTCTCCATGCTCTAGTTCAAATACAATTTTCTTTCCCTTTGTTGGGCAATCTGATGGCGATAAGTCTATCACCCATTTTGTTATGCTCGAGGAGTGCTCCTCTCCTCCTCCTAGTGTTTAGCTTCTGGTGAAGTTTCAACTATTACAATAAGAAGTAAAGACATTAATATATAGAAATTACATTATAAAATTAATATATTTAACAAAATAATCACTTACGATCTCATGATCACTCTCCTCGATGGAAATATTTGCACGATGCTTAGGTGTGCTCAAGCCCTGTATAAACCATCCAAATAGGAATTAAACTATGAATCAATAATGGTTTGATTTTTCACTAGAACTAGTTCATCTATAACAATGAATGTAAATTGAAATTTAGTAATTTGCCTCATACCTCCCCTATCAGAGCCAATCGAGGATTGTATAGCAGAGGAAACACCAATATCCATTTCCCTCGTAACGTTTGGCGGTGTTTTTGTCACCAACATCTGAAAATAAAATAACAAATTATTCAATCACAAAAAAGTTACAATAGCGATCCATGTGATGACTTATAATGTATGAGATCTAATGAAATTTTTTTTGAGTACAAGTATTAAATAGATATATTTCTGATTATTAGTTATCAAATTTGAAGTAATGCTTTGAGTTTGAATGATGTGTAATGCAATGTAAGGACAACAATATGAATATAAACTACACAAATCTATTAAACTTAGAATTCATTACTTAAGTTCTCTTTAAATTCTATTTTGCCTCCATGAATGTTTGATCAAATCTACTGGCACTCAGAGGTGTTTCCATGAAACCTCCAACAGTACCCTGTTCAACATCCAAAATCACATATTAAAATACCATTCGTAAAACAATGCTATTAACACATGTAATATATTTATAATTGTTTACTAACTTTACATACCCCATCAATAGGTGTACTGCAAAAATAAGTAGGTGGATGACTGGTGTATCCAGTCTCTACACTGTGACCCTGCAATTTTATTAAAATAATAAAACTAAATTAGTTAATCTTGCATTTCACAATCAAAATTTAATAAATTAAATTCAATGAACATGCTGAATTTTACCTAAGTTTCAATGCCATATGCATCATGCAAAATGTCAGCCGTCCTCTCCATCCCTGTAGATGCATATGGATTAGGCTGTGTAGTAGCATATGGATCCTGCGTAGCACCCTCTTGAGTGTCGGTAGGGTCATTTGAACAAGTCGCCCTGCAAGATTGACACACATGGGTTTGAAGGCCACCCCCTGAAGACTCCCTTGGATGGAGTTGTACAATAGGGCTAGTGTGATGGATGACACTCCAGGTCAAAGTTGTGATCGCCTGCAATGTCTCTATGTTGGCACTCTCCTTCACAACGACAAGCATCACAATCTGCTCACGAGGCAGCCTAGTGAGAGGTCGTCTCCCTTGCCACGTAGGATCTGGCTGTGCACCAGGCCTATCCTGAGCTGACCCCCCACCTCTCCCTTATAACTCTCTCATATCAAAATAATTTGGGATTTGGTTCAATACAAACTCAATGTATAGTTTCCTAAGAAAATATTGGGGGACTTCACAATTATTGCACGATGGGTAATCAAAAACCATATACCATCTTTCATAAGAACGATTCTTAATCTCTTGGTGGTGGCACCAATGAATAGGAAACCTCTTTGCATTGAGGGTAAGATTTTTATTTGTTTTAGGGTTAGTGAATAGAGAGCACAAATCACCTTTAGTAATTTTTAAATCTTTTACTTGTTTATATGATAATTTGTCTGCATAATATGCCCTAGCTGTTTGCCTCCTATCTTGCCATCCAGATATTTGTTGGGTGATTGCATCTACATTTTTTAACATGTCTTTCAATGAATTTTCTAGAAGCATTCTTTCTGTGGTTGAAGCATTTGGATCACTCAACCTACTGATAAGATCCTCAAGTTGTTTTCTACTGTTCTCAATTTCACTCAAATTTTCTTGAGTTCTAGGAGGGAATTAAGAGAATGGTGGGGGAGGTTGATTTTGTTGTTGAGGTTGATTTTGTTGAGGATTTTGTTGTTGAGGATTTACCTCCTCTTCTTGTTGAGGATTTGAAGGATTTCCTACATATTTTTAAAAAAATCAAATCTAACCTAAAATAAACAAAATCAATTTCAAACTAACAAATTCAAAACAAATAGTAAACAATACTTACCTCCTGCATCTCTTCGTCGTCGTGGTGCCATATTTGTAGACAAAATTCAACTGTTCGTAATGAAATTTGTAGAAGTCCTTCCTCCTAGAACGTGAGCATGAAAATGAGGGTTTTTGGCCGTGGGTAGAGCTGAGAAACAGTGAAAAGAAAATGATACACATTTCACTTTTTTTTCTTCTTTTAAAAGCACATAACACACTCACGTTATAATGCGAGCACGTTATGTGTTTCCAAATTTATTTCCCATTTGGCCACAAAAGTGCAACCGACTTCATGCACCCGCCCGTCACCCACAAGACAAATTTACAATCAAACATCCTGAGTTGCTTGATATAACCTTCCCACCTTCATGGACGTATGTCGATAGTGATGAGGCTTTGAAACACATGTTAGGTGTTTACGATACCCCATCCTCGCATGTTGACATGAAAAAAATTTCTTGTGCTTTGAACATTACCAAGCAAGACGTAAGTGATATCAATGAAGCACTCTCTGAATCTGAAAGTCCTAAATCTAATTTACTCCCTTTAGGAGATAAAATTGATGTGCCAATGGAAATTAATGATAAAGATAAAGTTATTAAGATTGGGAAACGCCTTGATGATGAAGAACAAGAAGATACTACCTCTTTACTTCATGATTTTCCTAAAAAAATTCTTGGAAATATTCTGACATGCCAGGAATTGATCAGAAAATTGTGATGCATAACATTGTCCTTTCTGAAAATGCTAAACTCATTCATCAAAAGATCCAAAAAATTCATCCTCATGTAGCCTTGCGTGTTAAAGAGGAACTTGAAAAACTTCTTGATGCAGACTTTATTAGACCTATTGATTATTCTCCTTCGATCTCAAATATTGTCATAGTTGTAAAACTTGATAATAATATTAGGGTATGCACAGATTTTTGAGACTTGAATAAATCCTCTCTAAAAGACAATTTTATGCTTCCTAATATAGACAGGATGGTGTATTCAACTGCTAGACATGGATTCAATAGCTATGGAGAACTCTTACTTTGAGAGGGGAATGGCAAGATACCTTAAAAGCCAAATACTTTAGCAGATGTGAGTCTCTTAATGATGTTATTAATTCTTCTTTCTTACCTCGTGGGTCTGTCTGCTGGAATGATATGAGTAGAGGTAGAATGTTGCTGGAAATGGGGACTGGTTGGCTTGTTGGAAAAGGAAACAATGTTAGATTTTGGGAAGATAGATGGCTCTTTAAGGATCCTTTAATCATAAATGAGAAATTTAGTAAATGGATGAATGATTGTAAAAGGGAATTCGGGGTCTTGGTCAAAGATTACTGGAGGGATGGGGATTGGGTTGATTTGAAGACCATCAGTCTGGATCTTAGCCTTGTTCATTCTGCCTTTAGGGCCCTAAGATTGGTTCAACGCTAGGTGGATGATCTTGCTGTCTAGATAGATAATCCATCTGGCATTTTTTCAATTTCTTCTGCTACTTCTATGTCAGTTAGTCCGCTGGAGCCCCCGCCCTTCTGGGCTAAGGCTTGGATTAATCTCTTGATTCCTAAAATCAATATTTTCTATTGGATCATGCTTCAAAATAAGATTCTCACTTTAGACAATCTTGGCAAAAGAGGAATTCAATTACCTAACAGATGCTACATGTACAGGAATGATGCTGAGACTGTTAATCATATTTTCCTTCATTGTCCTTTTGTTTCGCACATCTGGGGAAATTTTTTTGCACATCTTGAAATGGCTTGGGTTTCCCTTGCTTTGGTTGAAGACTTTTTCTTGCAATGGAAAGCTCCATCAAAAAACCCTTTTGTGCATAGGCTCTGGTCTTTTGTTCTACCTTTTGTGTCATGGAGTATTTGGAAGGAAAGGAACAACAGAGTGTTTAGAGAAAAAGAGAAGTCGGAGGGGGACTTGTATGAAAAAATTGTTAGGGCAATAAAGGAAAATTTATCTTTAATCCCTAGAAAAATGGTTAATAAAGCTACTTGGTCTCCTTTTGATATTGCTACTGCTGAAAAGTGGAATTCAAAATTAGTAGCTTTAAATGCCCCCACACTGGACTTTTGTGGGAGGGAGAATGCTAGGTGGAATTTTCCGCCTTTGGGTTAGTTGAAAGTCAATTTTGATGGTGCTGCTAAAGCAAACCTTGGGAAAACTGGCAGCGGGTGTGTATTAAGGGACAATACGGGGGCTTTTATTGTGGCTTTTACTGTGGACATCGGCACCCAAACTAATCATGTTGTGGAAGCTATTGGGGCTTATCACGCAGCTAACTTGGATTTTAAGATGAATACAAAATGTCTTTGGTTGGAGGGTGATTCTAAGAATATAATAAATTGCATTCTTGGGCTTACCCCTCCTTCGTGGACCATCAAAAAGTGGATCGAAGATACAATTTCCTTATTAAGTAAATTCGACAAAGTGAAAGTTTCCCATGCCTACAGAGAAGCCAATAAGGTGGCTGATTACTTTTCCAATGAAGGGGTTAAGAAGGGTGGGGAAAACACGTGGAGGAAGAATGATTACCTCCATTATGAGGTGAAAGTGCTAATTTATTATGATTCAATGCATGGAAGAGAAGTTTTTCTTTGCCATGATGAAGCAGATAAAGATTAGGTACATCGATTTCATTAGATTTGATGGGACCAACGTCATTTTCTTTTTCAAGAAGAGTTTCTGGCACACTTTCTAGGTGTCTAGTAAAATATGCTTAAACGGGACCCAAAGCAACTGTAGGGTATGGTATAACAAAGCTTTGAAGATGGGGGGAGAGAGAAAATGTGTTGAGCCGAGCCGCTTTCAAGAGCATAGAAAGAATGCTAAAGCTTGGGAAAAAATTGAAAAGGGAGGTTTAGTCCTGTTTTTGGAAAAGCTCCATGGTACTGACGAGATGGTGCTGGACTATTTCACCAAAAATTGGAAAAATGGTGAGATTGTGTTGTTTGGCAGGAGTGTTAAGTTGAATGAGCAAATCATTGGTGAGATTACTGGTCTTTCGACTGAGGGTGTGAAATTTTATAGGGATCATCAGTTCTCTGATGAAGTAGCCATCAGATTTCCTAAAAAAGATAAGGAGAAGGCTAAGCTGGTTAAGGTTGCCAATAGCTACTTTGATGTGGAGTCCATTAAATCTATTTGGAGGAAAGTTTTAAGAGTCATTATGGAGTACATCACGGTTGATGGGCGCTTCACCAGGGCGTATGGTTATCAATTTGCCATTTTGAACCACTTTCATCACAAGGTTCGTATCTCTTTTCCTTTTTATTTATTATCTTCTCTAAAGAATTGCCTTGATGAAGTTGAAAGAAACCCTAGGCGGATTTCTATTATTCACCCTGGTCTTGTCAGGCTCATCTTTGAGCATTATCAAAATTTACCTGCTTTACCTAAAATTGTTGATGTTGGGGATCTGGATGATGAGGATACGTAAAGTAGTAGGGAGAATGATCCCCTGGCCCCTCTTGCTTTTGCCCTTGTTGGGTCTAAAACCACTATTCCCTAGTCCCTTTCTTGTCGGAATGTCCTTTTGGTTTCTGCTCCGCCTTCTTGTCCTAATCCGTAGCCCTCGCCTGATTGCCCTATCTCGGGTTTTGCTTCACTGTCTTGTCTTAATCCTCAACCATCTCCTGGTTGCCCTACCCCGGGTTTGGTCTCTGGTTTTAAAGGTACCTCAGTTACAAAATTGGTCTCATACTTTGGGAATTCTATGGAAATTCATTCTGATAAACCTATGGTCAGTAAAGAGTCAGCCCCTAGTGCCCCTGTGTCTGGAAGATTTGTGAATGCCCCTAAAAACTCCCCTAATCAGGGTGAAATTAATTTTTCCCTAAATAACCTCAGGCCTGAGGACATAATGAGGGTGGTGGAAAAAAGTACTGATGGCCTTTTCACTATTCTTAAGTGGACCTAGAAGGAAGTTTGTGATTTGATTGGCCGTAACAGAGATCTCAGCAACAGAGTCATGGAACTAGAGCAGAAGATTAGCTGGAGTTGTAATGAGAATGAGGGACAGGACACCCCCTTATCGGGGAAAAGACAACAGGCGCAGGAGGAAAGATTGACTAGGTTGGAGTGCAATATGTCCAAGATTGGCCAAAATATCAGGGCCACTATGGAGAATAATCATAAAATTGCCAGGCACAATGCTATTATCATCAATGCTATGGTGGAAAAGTTAGAAAAAAATAGAAAGGGCTTGCTGGTCGTGGACTTGGATGCGGACAAAGGTTGTAGCAGATCTGTTGCTGAATGGATTTTGACTCGTACCTAGGCTAATATGAAGAGGAATGCCCCTACTTCTCCACACATGGCTAAAATCCTCAAGCAGGGGTTACAAGATATGAGTGAAGCTGAAAAGGAAGTCAAGGAGTTGATGAACACCTTGGAGTAGTGCTACTGTGGTCGTTTCTGGCCTTTTGGTTGTCCTTTTTTTGGACCCTGTTGTCTCTTTTTGCTGTTGTTTCCTTTTTGGGACAGCTGTCTATTTGTTCATACTTTTTATGCTCTATCTTTATTTGTTTTAACTCTATGGTTTTAGGTCCCTGTAAAACCTAGTTTTTCCTTTTAAAAAACTGCTGGACATGCTTTGTTGTCATTCATGGATGGATTTTTTGGTTGTAATCAAATCTTTAAATTAACCCTCAAGATCAATACAAAACTGCGTTTACAACTATTTGGGTAACATTTTGTTGGGTTGTGATGCCCTTCGGCCTAAAGAATGCAGGCACAACTTATCAATGTGCAATGACATTAATATTTCATGATTACATTCACAAAATTCTCAAAGATTATGTTGACGATATTCTAGCTAAATGATTAACATGACAAGAAAATGTGCACATCCTTCGTACAATATTCGAATGGATATGCAAATACAACATGCACTTAAATCCGAAAAGTGTGTCTTTGGCATAAATAGTGGTAAAATTTTAGGGTTGTCATTTCTCATAGAGGCATTGAGGTGGACACAAAGAAAATTGATGCAATTATTAACATGCCACCTCCTAGGAATATTTCTCAGTTGCAAACATTACAAGGATGAATTCAAGCTATCCATCATTTTGTTGCATCTTTAGTTGATTGCACATTACCTTTCACATGTCTTCTTAAAAAGGGTATCCTTTTAATTGGGATAACGATTGTAAACAGGATTTTGAGAGTCTCAAGGAATATCTCATCACTCCACCTATTTTACAATTTACTATGCCACATAGACCATTTACCTTGTACGTCGCCACATCAGCCCATTCTCTTGCAGCATTGTTGGCTCAAAACGACGATCATGGTAGAGAACATCCTGTTTATTACATTAGACACACCTTAATTGATTATGAAACACGCTACTAACTAATTGAAAAACAGTGTTTGGCTCTTGTATTCACTACTAGTAAGTTGTGACATTATTTACTAAATGCTGAAATACAAGTAATCACAAAATTTGATCCTCTTAAATATCTTTTCAACAAAAAAGATCTCTCTAGACGCTTACCTAAGTGGGTGATGTTGATAACTGAGTTTGATCTTAAATTTGTTTTGCAAAAAGCAATTAAAGGCCAAGCCTTAACTGATCACTTAGCTGACGCTCCTCCTTTTGCTTTCCCTAATCTTTATTCCTTTCCCGATGATCATGTCTTCACCATTGACATTAAACCATGCGAGTTATTTTTCAATGGATCTAAGTGTAGAATAGGTTCTGGTGCTAGAGTGATCCTCATTCCACCTACTAGTAATCCTATTCCCTTATCTTATCAATTAAATTTCCTATGCACAAATAATACAGTTGAGTATGAGGCTTTGATCACAGGTTTACATGCTACTATATCTTTCAATGTTAAACATATCAAGATCTTTGGCGATTCACAATTGTTCATTAAACAAATCAATGGAACATATCAAACTAAACATAGTAAATTATTAAAATACAAGGATCTTATAATGAGACTATTAGAAAAATTTGACTCATTCACCATTGATAACATCCCACGCAAAGATAACCGACATGTGGATGCAATGGCGAGTGTAGCTTCTCTCATATCCCCACTTGACCCTTCCACTAATTTCACCTTTATTATCCATCCCATCACCAAACCTTCGATTGATACTTCATTAGAAGAAATTTTCACAATAACTCAAGATGCTTTGTGTGAATGGTACGATATGATATATAGCTACTTACAAGATGGTATCATTCTCGAGCCTACCACAACAAATACTCAAAATCATTTGCATAAAATCGTGACTAAGTATGTGATCCTTGCGAATGCATTATATAGAAGATCTTTTAATGGTCTCCTATTACAATGTCTTCAAGATTCTGAAATCCCTTTAGCGCTCGAATAGGCTCATGCTAGTTCCTGTGGTGGTCATTCGTTAGTGAAAACTTATTCATATGGGTTATTATTGGAGACATATGGAGAAGGATTGTTTCACCTATGTTAAATGCTGTTATAAATTCCAAGAGCATAGCAATTTGATCCATGCTCCTACTGCTGAGCTCTAGGCCAATGTTCCTATTTGGCCATTTTCAATATGGGGGTTTGATCTTATTGGAAAAAAATTTCCACCTTCTTCCACTAGACATACATTTATTATAACTTCAACAGACTATTTCATGAAATGGGTGGAAACTATTCCTCTTCGTTCTACAACTGCTTCAAAGTGATTTGTCGTTTCATTTTGGATCACATAATTTCTCACTTTGGACTCACATCCACCATTTTTTCATACAATGGAACTCCTTTTAAGAATAACGAAGTTCAACAATTTCTTGAAACATTCAACATTCAACATCGCTTTTCTACATCATATTATCCGCAATCCAATGGACAAGCTGAAAATACTAATAAACTTCTTGAACAAATCCTTAAGAAAACTATCACCAAGCATCATAAAGATTGGCATACATAACTATCCTATGCACTTTGGGCTTATAGAACTAATGTTCAATCATCAATAGGAAATACCCCTTATAGCCTTGTTTATGGAACCAGTGCAATCATGCCCTTGGAGTTGGAAATTCCTACATTGCGAGTTGATCTCTGAGATATCTTTGATGATGATACTTGGAAAGATCAATGATTTCATCAACTTGAGATGCTTGATGAACAACACATTAACACTCTCGAACATCTCCAAGCTCACATCAAACAATTACAACACAAACACAACATTCATGTCATCCCTCGATCATTTTCTAAGGGAGATTTTTTTCTTATTGAAAATCAACGTAATGCTAGTGCTGAAAATGAAGACAAAGATAAGTTCAGCCCTAATTAGTTGGAACCTTACAAGGTTCATACCACTTATGAGTCTGGTGCTTATCTCTTAACACAGCTTGATAGAACACCGCTTAAGGAACCCATTAATGTCACGCATTTGCATCAATATTACCTCTAGTTGCTTCGAATAGTATGATAGTTAGAGAATTGTTGTTTAAAGTTATTTGATTCTAAGTAACTTTCACATTGCTTCATTCTTGAAAACTAATCTTGTGTTTATCTTGAACACTATGGTAATTATATAAGTCCCTTTTATAATTGCTTAAGGCTTCATACTATTCTTATTGTGTTAAGTTAGATCCTTATTAGTGTATTTAATTTAACATATTCTTTTCTCATTATTCATGTCATAATCTATGTTAAAACTAAAACATTTTTTATATTAGATCAAATCAATCATGTTACATCATACAGTCATTAATTAAATAATTTTTCTATAAATCATTTAATTAATCACATAGCATTTAACATCCACATAAAAAGAAACATCATCATAGTATCAAAGGAACATGTCTATAAATATCAAAGTTTTTACATATCATCATCATATACAATGTCAAAATGGTCTATGAGAGCTAGACCCCTCGGGATCTGGCACTTGTGATCCAGTCCCTAGACATCGAGAGATGGTCGTGTGTGACTGTGATTGTGAACTTCCGAGTCTAAGTGCATACTCCAAACCTTGTACTTGACCAACGGCTACAAGCCACTCCTCTGCCATCTGATCCCTCTTCGCTCATGTTTGTGCTAGGTCTACCTGCAGTCTCTCTACCTCTACTGAGGACTGTGCTGATTGTAGTGTACTCTTAGCTCGATGGAGTCACCTCCTCACACTCTCGTACACTGCCCGTAGCCTCACAAAAATTCTGAGTGACTCTGGCTCTTCCTCCACAATTGGTGGGGGCACGTAGTTAGGATCGATCTCCTCCTCATCCATGGATGCAGGCACTATCTTTGTGGTAGCTTGGCGATAGAACTCTCATCAGTCTCTTGTCACTCCTACAAGATAGATAATGTACACAATCAGTAACACATCATCATGGTATATATATATAAAACTCAAAGCGTAAGTCACTAAAGGACATGCATAAAATCAAATATCATCACCTATCTCTCTAGATGCATGAGGAATATCAACCTCATCCTCTCTGGGGGGCATCGAAGATGTGTTAGCCTCTCTCTGACTTTGAGTGTTGATGTCTATTGTAGCTACTACCCGTGATTTGGTCTTGTAAGCATGTGAGGACTCTCCATGCTCATGTCGATCCTGAATAGCTACCTCATCACCCTCACTTAGGGGTGGCTCCTCCTCGTAGTAATCATCCTCATCATAATCCTCCTAATCCTCATCATCCTCTTGGTCCTCATAATCAAGATTGAACTCAGACTGGTACTCCTCATCGATCACATCTATAAAAATCTCTACTGGCATATACTATACCTCCTATACTCTCTCCTCTGGCTCATCACTCTCATCTGGTGTTGGTCCTGCATCACCTATCAAGAAATCCATGGGGAACATAGGAGCTGGTCCTGCATATGACCACCACTCCTCATGCTCATCTTTGCTACTGACATCATCAATGTCGAATGTTGGTGGCTAGTCATGATCTGAATCATTAGAATCACTCTCACAAACATGATCTATCATCATCCAAACAGTATCACCTGGCCTCCAAGCACTCCGCACTAATCATCTAATGAAGGGGCATGCCCTTGGTGGTGTCTGCACTTGTCCAAATTGTCGCATGACTTTCCCGTAGTAGAATGGTCATACAATGTAGTCATGCCTCCCCGCTAGATATCTATCCATCAACATCCTCCTCAGCTATTTTGTGGGATCTATCCACTATACAGTGAGTAGATAAGGTCTCCAAAGGATCTCATATTCCTCTAGTCGGTCAAACCTCACCCTCCAAAACTATAAATATTCATACTGCCACAAGCATCGTAAGGGATAGTTGAATGCTTGTGGATAGCCTGCTGCTATAGTACAAGGGTATCCGACAGGCCTAGTACATGTGATATGCTCAAGGCACCACACCTATAGCAAAGTACAATGGACTATATTGTCGATCTCTCAAAACATAAACTGACCAAGATCATAATACAAGTGTGCTAGAATGCAATGACCCCAAGCATAGACTGTCCTCTGCTCGTACATCCCTTGAATCAAGTGTACCAATCCCCCATCTAAGTGTGTCGCTTGTCCATTTGGATTAAGAACCAATGCCACTATGTGCATCATAATCCGTCTAACCACAAGAGCTCATGAA
Organism: Sequoia sempervirens; assembly: GCA_007258455.2. Taxonomy (NCBI): domain Eukaryota; kingdom Viridiplantae; phylum Streptophyta; class Pinopsida; order Cupressales; family Cupressaceae; genus Sequoia; species Sequoia sempervirens. The sequence goes on from VDFB02168118.1 coordinate 102,683,678, forward strand.
TACAACAACATGGGAAGCTCGATCCACACTCTAACCCTCTCATCATGTACATGACCATCTAAATAGTACTGCATGTCTCTCTTCTTCTCCCGAAATGATCGATCCCCCCAGAAATATACCCGCTCTCCCTAAATAGGAACTCAGAGAATGTGGTGTACATCCTCGAGAGTGATCGTCATTTCCCTGGTGGGAAGATGAAAGGTACAAGTATCTGCATCCCAACGCTCACACATAGCCATCAACATGGCGTCATGGTATCTCATTGGTGGCATAAGATATGCCCAAAAGATACCCACCAACTATAAATACTCTACCTCTGCCGCTGATAGCGTTGGCGCATGATCTCTCAGGAATGTCAATTGTCTTCCTCCTAGTCACTATTGCGACCGAGTGGGAGGGTATGTGCAGGATCATGATGGGCCAAAAAATGGTGATATGATGGGTATGTGTAGGGTATGTGGCTGATGACTTTTTTTTAACCCAAAATTGATGAAACAAAAAGGGTTTTTAAAGGAGATTCTCAACTTTCCACCAATATAAATTATGCTTTTGAATTTAATAAATAATTATTCATTTTCTTGAATTTGACTAAGTTATTGATAAAAATATATATAAATCATTTTTTGAATATGAAACATGCATCACATTCTATGCTTCACATACTATAGGATTAAAAAAAATTTCATGAAGTTTTGACCAAGTTAAGGTGGTCGATATAGTTTTTATATTTTTAAAAGTTATAATAAAAATTTATAATGAATTATTTACTTGGAAAAAGTTACAAAAAATATGCATCACATTGGGACATGAGTCCTCTACTTATATCTAAAATCTTATAAAAAAAATTATCATTTTATTGTGGTTAGGGGGTGACACTTCTTTTTTTCCCTTAATTTAAGTATTACTTTGAAATTTATTTTAAAGATTTTAAAAAAAGTTAGTACACTCAATTTGCTAAAGATTCTATTGTTACATATTTTTGAAATAATATAGATAATTTATTCAATTTTTTATATCAAGTTGCCTAACTCTGATTTTTTTGAATTTTTCACCACTTAAGGGCCTATTTTTTCCATGATGATCCTACACATACCCGGGAACCTATCCAAATCATCACAAAATGCTCTAAATTTCATCTAATTTCTTCAATTTTCACATATTTCATCATGCAAGTGTGTTAAATTCAATATAGTGTGCTTTTCTAATGGCTCTCGACACTTTAGAACCCTTTTTGGACATTTTGCAAAAAAATGGGTCACTTTGCAAAAAAATGGGACACTTCGCGAAGAAACAGGACGCTTTGCAAACAAAAGGGACACTTTGTGAACAAATGGGACACTTTGCGAAAAAAGGGGACACTTCACAAAAAAAATTCCAAGAACCTTAAATTCAATCTAGTGTGCTTTTCTAATGGCCCTAGACACTTTAGAACCCTTTTTGGACATTTTGCAAAAAAATAGGACACTTTGCAAAGAAATGGGACACTTCGTGAAGAAACGAGACACTTTACAAACAAAAGGGACACTTTGCAAAACAAATGACACTTTGCGAAAAAATGGGACACTTTGCGAACTTTTTTCCAAGAACCTTAAATTAACCTATCCATGCCTACAAATCATTAAACTATTACAAAATCACAAGACAAAAGTTGCAGAATCAACTCACCTCATGATGCAGCTTGTCGTGCACCACCTGCTCACGAAGATCATCCAGCTACGAAGGTGCGTAATCCCGTCTACTCGACATGTTCTTCTCTCACACATCACTTTCAAGCTAAATGAAGGTAAAATGAATAGTAAGTGACAAATTACTTTCATCTACTTCTTTTAACTTCTTTTCACATCTTTTTGCATTTTTATATAGTTATCATCTTTTAAAGAACTCATATTGTAGCTATTATTCAAATCAACATAATGAGAGCTAAGGTAATCCATTTTTTATGTCGTTTGATGTGTTGGAATTGTGTTTCTACACTCGATATCACCAATTCCCTATCATCATGTAGCATACTACTTGGAAATTCTCTACAATATGGTTTCTATTATTCGATGTGGCTCGATTGCTACCTTGATTCCACCTACATAAAGCAAGCGAAATCAAGGGGGGCATACATCTACCCTCGAATTGGATTCCTAGGAGTTAGACATAAGGATTTTTGAGCAGTTAACAAATGTGTGTTGTAGGATACGGTTCCTAATGTTGTGGTTGTGTAGATGACTACACTGGGTGCTTTGTTCTCTCATCTTTTGAATGTGTATCCTTTTATGTAATAAAGTGCATTGTTTAGAGTCCTTTAGCTTACATATGCACATAGAGTCATATGGGCACTAAAGTGGGGGCTAAATGTGTCATAGAAAATTGGACCCTCTTGAGAAAAGAGACAATTTCACACATGATTAGACCCACTTTTGAGTGCCTTTACATCAATTACCCTTCAAAACAACATTTATAGGCCCCTTAGACCCATTAATTTTTATCTAGAGGCTCGTTTTACTTGAGAAATCACATAAAACTTGACAAACAACATTTAATTACATCATACCCTGACAACCCACCTTCAAATAGTAGTAGTGGGACCCATTTGCCACCTTGGGCGAATGAGTCCCCTCTGGTGGGACCCATTTGCCAAGGGTGGTGAATGAGTCCCCTTTGAGGGAAAGTTCAAATTTGAGCGGGAATTGAATTAATTTAACTTTTATTTCCAGTGAATGTTAGCCTCTTAGGTTTAATTAATGGGAAAATAAGGCGTTGTTGCTTATATATACTCATTATTATTCATTTTTAGAAATCTTTTAATCTTTCTATCATTTTTCAAGAGCAATTTTCAAAAAGTCAAGTCTTTTATCATAAGTTTTATGAATAAAGTTGAAGTTTTAGGGTAGAAAACTAGGGTTTTTGCAGGTCTTGAAGCTCACTATTTTGATCAAAATTCAATATTGAAAAGGGTTGATGATGGATGCCTATGGTGAATCATGAAGAAATCTAGGATGAAGAGGTGCAACTAGCCACTAAATCATGCCTAAGGACTTGGTTTCCTATTGATTCCATCTTCCATTGTTATTCTATCTTCAGATTAAGGTTTATATCTTATTTGTTTTATATTTGCATGTCATTTCATCCCTCTTTTTCATGTGTTGTGATATTTCTAGGGTTGAGATCTTGCATCATATAAATCTTTCTTGCGTGTCTTATTCTAGATCAATAGAATAGGGTTTTTGTCATGATTCAAACTTTCCTAGTCACATCTAAGGCTAGGGTTTATGCAGATTTTTCTCTATTCAAGATTGAATTATCCAACTAGGGATTTGACTAAGGAAAACTCCCCATTAGACAAACAATTTTAAAGTGTTTTGCAGGAATTTTCTGAGATTTGAAATTGGGTTTCCATAAGAAATTGTTTTATAGGTGTCAAGGTGCCGAACAAAGTTTTGTAATTACAAAAATAAAAAAGTGGACTAATTTTCCATGCATGGAAAATGAGTCCCTCCTGAGATGCAAATTTGAGTCAGACACATTCCTAGATCCCCGACTATCAGAAATCAGGTTATGTGCAGAAAAGTCCTAATCTGGGACTGATTCGCCCAAGGTGGTGAATGAGTCCCAATAAGCGCAAGTTCAAATTTCATCAGTCTTCTAGATCATTTTCCAACCTTCTATAGTTTACCAGGTGCACAAATTCTGAGAAACAACATTTTGTTTGGTCTGATTTGCATTTCTGTTCATTCTTTCATGCTCTTTGCATATCACAGCGTGTTTTCAAACATAGTATAAATCTTAGCTTTGCATTTGTTTTCATTCATTTAAATCAGTTAATTGCATTTAGTTTACTTCATCTAGCTTATATAACATTCCACAATACATAATTTGAATGAACCATATAACATTTTTGACCTAACTCTCTCCTTTTGGGTGAAAAACCCTAGAAGAGTAAGAGAGGTCCTAAGAGCCAAAAATCGACGGTTCAGGATTCAACATCATTTTCACATAGGAAACAATGATTCCCAAGTTGAATTCCTTTTTCTTCAAATTATCCAGAATGAGGATTCGTTTGTGACAAATAGTCCACCAAAATATTTTGACTTTAGGTAAATTATTTCCACACCAAATACGCCTCCAATCAAACAAAGGGTTCTAGGAACTTGATAAAAGGTTGTAGCCAATACTTAGAATTTTTCCAGACCAGTGAGTTAGGAAAATTAGAGGGGAATAACTTGTGATTCTTGACATTTCTGAGAAGTTCTTCAATAGCCATCCACAGGGGGTCAAACCAATTTGGGTCAATCTTCCATTTAGGGGGGTCAAGAGAGATGCCCACATAGTTTGAAACTTTATCACCTAGCCAATTACAAAGGTCCTAGCAAACAATAGATAAAATTGGGTTGATTCCAAGAGTAATAGAAGAAAACCATTTATCATCCCAAAAGGAGACCAGGTTGTCTTATTTAACCAGCCAAGAGGCCCCAGAAGAAAGGAGATTCTTGGTTTTTAAGAGGTTATTTCAGATCACCAAGCTAGAAGGCGAGGCCTCATTTCTCAACAAGGAAAGACAATGATGACCATGCAGATACTTATCTTTAAGGATAGTAATCCATTCAGACTAATTGTTAAGAAGCTTCCATGAGATTTTGGTGATGAGAGCCATGTTCATCGCTCTAGTTTTCCTCAAATCCAACCCCCCATAACATTTCCTAGAGCAAACAGTGTCCCAACTGACCAAGGAAACGTGTTCTTTTCCTCAGTACCCAACCACAAGAATCTGTACTAAATTTTTTCAAGTTTCTCTAACCATGCCACAAGCATAAAAAATAGAGACATAAGGTACACAACCAAACTTTGAAGGGTGGTTTTAAGGAGGAGCTTACCAGCATTACTAAGAAGGGCCCCTTTCCCATGCAACGATCTTTCTTTGAACTCATTCCAACAAAGTAGACCAAACATAATTGTCAACCTTTCCCATCATAAGTGGCATACCCAGATAAGTTGAAATGATGGATAGAATATGATGTTGAAGAATTTTGGAAATCCTAGCTTGGAGAGAAAGATCAACATTCAAGAAAAAAATAGCACTTTTGTTAAAGTTAATACAATTCCCAAAGGCCAAAGAAAACTTAGATAGGTTGTCCCTCTAACCCTTAGCCTCCACCAAGGTGGCCACCCCCATCAAGATAGTATCATCCACAAATTGTCGATGGGAGATTGAGCTAGACATAGATGAAGAGGCAAATCCCTCTAGAGAACCATTCAAGACTTTGCATTCAAAATTGCAACAAAGAATTTCAACCATTAAAATAAAGAGATAGGGGGACAACGGATCACCTTGAAAAATACCACTAGAAGCCAAGAAAAATTCTTATAGAGTACCATTGAGAATCATCGAGTATTTAGGAGAAGTCACACAACTTTGGATGAGATTCAACAAATTACCTGAAAAGCTGAAACGTTGTAGAACTTCACAAAGGAAGTTCCAAGACACCTTATCATAGGCCTTGGAGATGTCCAACTTGAGCGTCATACTTTCCTTTCTGCTTCTATCCATAGAGTGGATGGTTTCATGCACCAACATGATAGTATCCATTATTTTCCTCCCAGGCACGAATCCTTTCTGACCAGAGTGTATTAGCTTGTTCAAATGAGGTTTGATGTGATTGACTAGCATTTTGGAGCAAATCTTGTAGAACATGTTGCATAGACTGATCGGTCTAAATTCAGTCAACTTGTTGGCCCCTTGACGCTTGGGGTAAGTACAATGAAAGTGTTGTTGAATTCCTTGAGAATTTTTCCAGAAGAAAGGAATTTAGCCATGACAGTCGTAACATCCTAACCAACTATATCCAAAAACATTTGAAAGAAGAAAGGTGGGAACCCATCTAGGCCCACAGCTTTGAAAGGACTGAGGGAAAACACCATCTTACAGATCTCTTCCACCTGGGCCATGTCTTCTATGTTTGAAACATCCTGCCTAGAAAGGTCCATTGGAATAACATCAAGTATATCACCCACCAAAAACTCTATCGGGTTAGGGTTTAGAAGATTATGGAAAAAAGACACCCACATAGGCCATATATTCCTCACTTGACATAGTAGAACCATCATCTAGGATCAATTTTGAGATGGAATTATGTTTCCTATGTCACATCGCCATCATGTGAAAGAATCTAGAGTGTTTTTCTACTTCTTAGAGCCATTGATTCCTGGACCACTACTTCCAATAGACCTTCATGATAACGTTATGAAGTTCACTAAACAAGGTATTTTCCTTATCAATGAGATCCTCTTGAAAGCCTAGATCCATGATTTTCTAAACCTGATGAAGCTGGTCTTTGATATACTTTTTTTTTCAAAAATATTGCCAAAGCTGCTCTTACTCTAGACTTTGAGGTTGCCTTTGAGATTTTTGAGTTTTAGGGCAAGATTATACATAGAAAAACTACACCCACGGCCCACCCACCAAAAGGCTAGGAGATCCCTGAATTGGGGCTAATAAGTCCACATTAGTTCAAAATGAAAAGGCCTTTTAACCAAAGGGGGAGTACACCAACAAAGAAGCAATATGATATGATCCGACCCCACTCTGATGAGAGAGGACAAGGATAGTGAAGAGGTGTCCCAACAAGAGGATCCCAAACACTAATCAAGTCAGACCTAAACAAGGTTTTCCCCTGATTGTTTATTAGACCAAGTGAATGATCATCCTTCTAGATCCAAATCTATCAACCCACCATCATGCAAAAAGGAGTTGAGGTCTAACATACTATTTGACAAATCCTGAATACCCCCTACTTTTCGAAAGGGAAAAGAGGGGAGTTGAAATCACCCATCACCATCCAATTTTAATGTAAGTTATTCCTACAACTAAGTAGATCAAACTAGGTGGACCCCCTGAGAACCACATTATTGGGTGCATACACATTAGATAGCACCCAATACGGAAGATCACCATTTGGGGAAAAACCAACATTGAGAAAAAAAAATTACTTAGAAACAAGAGCTCCATTAAGAAAGGGTTTCCACATAGTAACCAATCCATCGAAAGCCCCAACAGCATCCACCACCAAGAACTAGGCATTAGGCTAGATAAACTTACTAGGCTTATCAAAATTTGCAGCCGTCATTTTGGTTTCTTGTAAGAGAAGAACATCAGGCTTAAACTCTTTGATGAAATCCATAACAATGTACTTCTTATGAAGGCTATGCAGCCCTCTAATGTTCCATGAGAGGATCAAAAAAATTTGTTACATCTAGAGCTAACTTGCTCCAAAGTTGCTCGATTTTCATTCACAATATCCTTAGTCGTACTTTTCTATCTGGCAACTTTGCCAGGTTTCCTACCAGCCTTAGCAGTCATCCTAACATCCGCCAATTTTTGACGACTGAACAAGGGGCCAGGTTTTGTTGAGGAAGGAGGGACAAGATAGGGGATGACCAAAGAGACCATAGGGAGAATATCATTAGCCACCAGTTGCAGGCCAACTTCACACAGCAGGGGGAACAAGTTCAAGGTAGAATTCACCAGACAGGAAGATGAGGGCTTCGAGGAAAGACACTAGTTAGCCATAGGGGAGGGAAGTGGAGAGACTAGGCATGAGATAGAGGAGACCAAATTAGCCAAAACAAGAGTCATGGGAGGAGGGGCCAGTAAGCCAGTGAAAGAATCCTCACTAGAGGGGGAAAGGGGGATGCTAGGGTGGAATAGGGCCGTGGGGGGGACAATTGCGCCACTGAGGGACCCGTAGCTCCAACTGCAGGAGGAGTGCAGGCCGCAACCTTATTTTTACCCACAAGGGGCCTAAACAATCCTTTAGGACAAGCATTGTAGAGGTAACCAAAAGAAGAGAAAATTTGACAGAAAGGAGCAGAGTTTTGATATTCAATGGTTTGGGACCACTTACCAAGCCTAGATTCTAGAATAATCGAGGTTGGGATGACCTTATTTAGCTCAATACTAACACAAAAGCAAGCAAACACCAACCTGGAATGCTCCTTGGTGACATAATCCAGTGAAATGAAGTTTCCAAAGCATTTGGCCATATTAGCAATGATTTCCTCATCCCAGAACTCCAATGGAAGTCCCGGGAGACAAACCTAAGTGGGCATTTGAAGCAACTACCAAGTGAGCCGATGGGTCGAAACCGGGTCTCCATTTACACAAGGCCAAGATTTTCTTACCAAAAAAACTAGGGCCCCCCATGAGATTCATCATGCAATCCTCAAGAAGATTAAAGTTAAAATAGAATAGGCCTTTTGGGAGAGCAAAAACAAAGAAAGAGCCTTTACCAACCCATTTGGAAGCAGCCCATGTGCGAACCGATTCAATGTTTGGCCTTCTTCCCACAAACCTACCAATCAAACAATTTTCCATTTTAGCAATCATTCTATTCAAAGATGGGTCCAAGATTTTTAAAGTCGTGCCCTCCTCAGACTGCACCAGCTGGACCCCATCTCCAACCGCACCGTCATTTTCAATGGCATCTTTCGGAAAAAGTTTTTTCTTGTTGAGAGGAGGAGGTACTATAGCAGAGGGGACAAAAGGAGACCTGGACAACTCGTGAGAATCTTCAGGAGCCCCACTCTGATTGACAAAGACGCCAAAATTCCCTCACACCAGAGGAAAAGAACCAGGAGATTCCCGCCCAGCACCGCCTGCTCCGCTCATTTCAAAAAATGACCTTCACATTATTGTTAAGGATTAAGAAAATAATAGAAAATTTCTTTAAGAAATGCATGTAGAAAATTTTGGGATTCATTTAGATAAGCTATTAATAGAACCTAATAGTCACAACTATTTTTATTATTTATTTATGAATTAAGAAACAATTTTGATATTTCTTATATATTCTACAACTACAATAAGTTGTTAGGTTAGAAAAAAAATTAAATAATGTATAATAGATCACTCATTGACTGAACATTCCTGAAATTCTATATTTCTAATTCCACAAGATCATGGTGCCTAATGAAAGAGTCAATCCTTAAATATCTAAAGCTTGATAATATTTAGTTAGAGTATCATTTTATTTTATATTAGCATTAATGTATAATATAATTTAAATGAACATTATTGTAATGCTTTACTTGATGATGCTAATTTCATTTAGTTTTAGTGACATATAGTCTAAAAACTAGACAATTTAGTACCTATGAACTATTTTAAATGCTTAACTATTGTGGTTGTGTGATTAGAGTTTTCCTAGAATTAGAAATTCCTACTTGCAAAAAAGTATCTTGGTGCCTAAATACTTACATACTCCTAAAAGTAATTTAAGTTATTTCAATTGTTGAGTTTTACAATGAATTAACTATTAAATTAACATAAGAAAATTCAAGAGATATAGTTCTTGGTAAGATAGACTTAATTCAATATTTTATGGCTTTTCATATTTAATGATCTTTCCTCTATTTGTAAGATTTAAATATATTTCAGAATTTTGGAATTTATTTTCTGGATAAATACTTATAATTCTTAAAACCCCATTGACAATTATAACTTTTTCAAACACCTCTCTCCCATTTAATTTAGTTCAGTTTGAACATTATAAAATTGACAAGTCAATAATTATCTTATTAAAAAATTATGACTTTTTATTTTTTGAATATCTACATGTATTGATTAATTATAAGGTAAGATTTAAATCTACATGTATTGATGTATATTCAGTGGGTTCTTTTGTGCAAATATCAATGATATCAAGTTTCCACAATCAATATTGATTATTATTGAGTTGGTTTCTAGATTTGATTTTGTGAAATATTTTTGCAGATCACACTCCATGATCCAGTAAACCTGGGCATAATGAAAAAATCAATAGTTGCAGACCAAGAAGCAACCTAAAAAGGAAGAGAGAAGGGGGAGAGGATGGGGGTTACACGTAGATCCAAAAGGAAAACCAAAATAATATAAAAACTCAAATATAATGAGATAGTAAAATAATAATCAAATGAAACCAACAATGAGCTAAAAATCAAGACAAAATGAATATATAAGAAAACAAAAAGAAAATAATAGAGACAAAGAAAAATAATTAACAAAAATATGCTTACACATTAAATTAAAGACATTAAATAATAAGACCTATTAAATAGGTTATTAATTATAACTATAATTTGTAAAAAGTCTTGAATTATTATTTACTATCTATAATTAACTACCTTTTTCACTTAATCGAATGAAAATGGGTAGTTAATTATTCATAGTAAATAATAATTCAAGACTTTTTACTAATAAAATAATGTGTCACATTTGGAAAGCGAGAAATGGTAATAAATAAGGGGACTAACAAGGAACTTTGTTTATGCTTCAGTGTATAGTGTACATCCGAATAGCAGTATAAAGCTACATGTTTGTACAAACAATAGTTAATCTACTCATGTAATAGCATTATTATACACCTTCGATCAACTGTTGAAAGCTATTTTTTTTTGGATAACAGACAAATGTAAGCATGTAATGGGGAAAAGTTACATTGGCAGAAGCATGTAATGTTATCAAACTATAACTAATATAAAATAATTAATTCATGACTTTTTTCCAAATTATAGGTATAATTAATAGTGTATTTAATAGGTCTAATTATTTTATATCTTTAATTTAATGTGTAAGTGCATTTTTGCTAATTATTTTTTCTCTATCTTTATGATTCTCCTTTTGTTTCTTATTTATTCATTTTGTCTTGATTTTTAACTAATTGTTGGTTTCATTTGATTATTATTTTAGTATTTCATCTTATTTGAGTTTTTATATTTTTTATTGTTTTGGTTTTCCTTTTAGGTCTACGTGTAACCCCCTTTCTTTCTCTCTTCTTTCTATCTTTTTAGGTTGCTTCTTGGTTTGTAGCTATCCATTTTTTCCTTATGCTTTTTACTTTCATCCTAATGATGGATCACATTGAAACATTGATGCAAAAATATTTCACACAATCAAATCCAAAAAACCAACTCAACAAATAAAATCCAAATATATTTTAAAAAATATATAAATGCAATGTTTTCATGTTAAAAATATCATTATATAATAAAATATTCCTAAAAAGAATGAATTAAATTTGTATGTAATATTTTTACTTGATAGGCTAGATATAGTGTGAGATTTGAGTCTAAAAGAAGTCTCACACTTGCAAACCACTTTTGAGTTGTCAAAAACAAGTTTCAGGTGTCATTTTATGGTAAACCAGCTATTGTTTAATGGTAAAAGCCTCCAAAATCTAACTTATCACATAAAATCCTTGAAATAAATATTGAGTAAACTAGCTACTGTTTAATGGTAAAAGCCTCTAAAATCTCACTTATCAATTGTATAAAATCCAAATAAATATTGATTTGACAACTAGATGGGAACACTCTATTTTCATTTACAATGTTTTTTGGTAATTTGATGGTAACTTTACTTTTAAATTTGCATTGCTTTATGTCTTAAATCTATATGCAAATATATCATAATCAAATAATACTTAATTTCTTTAAGAAAAAAATCTAGATTTGTCTAAGTTTATTTTATTCCATTATTTAGAATTTATTATTAATTGTTTAATCTAGCCACATGCAAATAGAATTTGAATGCACAAACACATATTCTCTAATATATAAACTTGCATATATTTTTCGATTAGGATAATCCTTGAACCTCATTAGGTGCAAGTGCTAATATTTTGAAGTTTTGATGTAGTTATTCCACCTCTTTAAAACTGTAGAGGTTATCCAACCTGAAGAATGTACCCATTCATCTTCCTCATGCATGATGCATAATTGGTGTTTTATTTAACTTAAATTGCTAGCTTTTCTTAAGCACTTTAAAGAAATTTTGATGTGAGGGAAAACTAAGTGGTTTAATTATTTTTTATATAGATATTGTTTTAAAATTTATAATAGAAATTATAATGCCACAAATTTTAAAATTAAATTAAAATGTTTTACATAAAGATGAGGAGTTTCCAAGAGAGAAAAACATTGCAACTCCGAATATTACAAAATCAAGCCACTAAGGCCGAAGCAAGAAGAGTCAAGAAGATGTATAATCAAGAGAATAAGACAAAATTATGGTGAGATATAGAGAAAGAGACAACACAACAAGCTTTCAAAGGAGAAGAAACTGGCTGGAGACCCAAAACCAATAAGAAGTGAAGGAGAAGTCTTGAGGAACAAAGAGCTTCTAGCCCAAATACCTGATAACCTATAAAATGATGCCACAAAAATGAGCTTTCTTCCAAACAACAAATATTCCATCAAAGAAGTTAAGAAGAGAAGTGTGAGCAAAAATTCAAAATGGAAAGATTAGGCAAGAAAACCCTCAAGATGTGCTTCCCTCCAAAGAAGCTATGTCAAAAGGTAGGAGAAAATGGAGTTCCTCGTGAGGTTCAACAATGACATGTTGAATAAGAAGGTGGATTGCTTTATACATCATGTAAATTGGATCACTGATAGAATTACCATATTGCTGAGACCAAATTTTGAGATGAACCTTGAATTCACTATTTCTTTCATTAAGTAAATTGTATGCCATTGCAGAAAGTAACTTAGAAAGATGATAGTCAGTAAGAAGATGCTACCTACTAATAATTCTGCCAACCAAGCTTGAATCCTAAAGAATATCATACCTTTCCAATGCTAGTTGTAGAGTAGAGAGTGGGAAAACATGTGGCAAGAGATAAGTACCCGCCAAGAATTTGACCATCTCAATGTCACCCAAAATGTCCTTCAGATTTGAAACAAAATGAGAAGTCATTTTGTATGGAAATACCATTGTGTGCATATCAAGCCAATCAAATCCCAACACAATTTGAATTGCATCAAAAACCTATTTGCATTCAAAGGAGAATACCCTCTGGAGCTTATCCTCTGAACATGGAGAATCAAATCTAATTTCATGGATGCGGGGAGGACTAGCACCCTAATGAGGTTGTCCACTTGTAGACCCAAACCAGGGAAGCAAGAAAAATCCAGGAGTTGGCAGATGAAATGAAGGAAACAATGGAAACCACTGTAAATAGAATAAATCCTTTAACTTGCTCAAATTCATGGGAAATTAATAAGCCAGAGAAATTTAGTACCAACAAATATTGCAACATTGTCAAGTGTTAACTCTTGGGAAAGAAGAAGAATGGAAAAATCTCCAAAAAAAAGCAACATTTGCTAAATCATGGGATGGATTCCTCTAATCTCCAATCACAAGAGTAAAATCTCGTGGTCAAACACCGAAGGAAGCAAAGAAAAAACATTACCAAATTTAGCTCCTAAATTCTAGACCATCACCAATGCAAATGAAGCTAGCATTGCATTATGTTATTAATGGTGATCCCATAAATCTAACTATGCCATGAGAATGTTTGATTAGAAGGACAAAGATTGCAAAGTGAAGCATGGGAATAGTACACGTATCTATAATATCTTCGAAATGGAAAAAATTCTCATGTGCTCATAGGAAGAAGATGTGGTTAGAATTTATTTAAAATAAGACTCTGACAATGCCTTTAATTCCCTTAAATCTTGTATTCTGTCATGTGAGAGGCTAAGTCCCAAAAGAATTCACATGTGAAGAAACTCAAAAATTGCAACAAGAAGTAGCCAGTACAACATAACGGTTGGCAATTAATACAGACAAGATCAAATATGATGGCTAGGAAATAAAGTAATTCCCCATCACAAAATAGTTTTGAGTTCCACTTCTTACAAAATAATATTATAATCACCAAGGAAATGAAGGAGCCTTGTTAAGTAACCAAATAATCCCTTTTCGAAAAGATATCAAAGATCAAGTTCCATAAATAGTAGATTACATCTTTCTAGCGATAATTCATGGTAGGAAATATTTACATCCATGGCTTTATTGGCCAAAAAGTCGGCTACACCATTTGACTCCCTACAACAGTGAGCAATAATATAATGAGGGAAATCATCAAGTTTTGTGAGAATGTAGTTAAGATTCTATGAGGGAGTACCAAGATTATTTAGGGCTGAAATTGTTAACATCGAGTCATCTTCAATACATAGATGGGATATTGAAATATTTTTGGCAATCTTAAGACCGAGACTTACCGCTCAAACTCAGCCACATTATTGGTGCCATTTGGAATTTATTCACAAACTACTTTTATAAAATTCCCATTCCAATCTCTTAATACAACAGTAATGCTCGATTTCCCTGGGTTACCCCTGGAGGCTCCATCAAAATTTAGTTTGATGAAGCAAGGAGGAGGAGGAGACCAAGAAGAAATGCATCTTTTGGAAATAAAAGTCTTGTGATAAATAGAGCCTGCCTTAGGAGATTTTAAGAGATGCCACCTTTTCAAAATGAATGAATCTCATTCAAAAAATAAACTATTTGAATGAGATTTTTTGAAAGTGGAAGAATTAGTTACCTCTGAGATCAAGATCTCAATTTTTTGAATAACTAGGGATAAGGTAGAAGATTTCTTTCTGAACATTCTATTGTTTCTTTCCAACCAGATATTCCATAAATTAGGATGGAAGGACTAATATCCCAAATAGAGGAGAAAATTGAAGATGGAAACAAAGATGTCCAAGAAAGAAAGTGAAGATACAAAGAATTATGTAGAGGGCTTGACCATCCAAGATTACTAAGAAGCCAATACCAACAATTTTGAGCAAATTCACAATTCAGAAGAAGGTGATATGTAGATTCAAAGAACTTCCAACACAATACATAGGGAAAAAGACTAGTGATGCCCAATCTGTCTAATCTCATACTAGTTAAAATTTTGTCTTTAATTGCTAACCAAGCAAATGCACCAGCCTTTGGAAGAATATGGGGACCCCAAAAAAGCTTCATAGGAATAGATATTCTATGGTTAGCATTAACAAGAGAGGTATAGTCATCTTTGACATTATATTGTCCTGATTTACACTTAGTCCATATAATTTCATCCTGTTTATTTGAAATGTAGACTTGTCTCTTGTCTAATTCTGATTTTAGCGAAGATTTAACATAAGATGGCACTTGAAGAAAATTGAAGTCTTTCCATTTAAAAATAAAAGGATTAGATGGATCAAGATCAATATAATCTCTTACTTTATGACCCCATTTAGATTTTAATTCTAATTCAATCTAGTTCCAATCTCCCAACTAATGAAGGGGCTTGTGTCCATTCCAGGCTTCATCCTAGAAAAGGGCTTTATTCCCACTGTTAATCACCCAAGAAAGGTGAGGTAGAAGCACTGATCTACAAGAAGAGATAAAATTCCAAATTTTGGAGCCCTTGGGAAGCTACTTTTCAATGAAGATTCTTTCACTATCAAGAGAATCCAAGTATTTGTATCTCATTAATTTACACCATTTAGTTTCAGGTTTGTTGTAGATTTTCCACACCAATTTTTCTCCTAGAGCTTTATTTTGAAGAAAAATGTTTCTCAAACCAACACTACCAAAGATTTTAGGTTCACAAATGGTGTCCCAAGCAACCAAGGGAAATTTCTTTTTAGCTGTCACATTTTCCAACCATAGAAATTATAATTAATGGATGCACAATTTAAATTTTTTATGAAATATTTTTTCATTAATTTATAATTTATATAAAATTATTATAATATATTTTTTTATTTAAAAAAGAGTTCATAAAAAATATAAATTATTTATTTTACAGATATTTTTATTCATTTAATATATGAAATATAAAATTTAAAATTTAAAATTAAGTTTAAAATATATAATTTAATAAATATATTAAATATTCACCTTAATTTTGAAAATGAGAGTTAAATATAAAATATTAAATCTTAAATTTTAAATTTTACATTTTATATTTTATAGATTTGACATTAAGTTTTGAATCTTAAATGAATTTTTGTGAAAATAATTTTATTATTAAATTATATATTTTAAATTAAATTTCATATTTCATATTTCATATTTTAAATGAATAAAAAATATGTAAAATGTAAAATGTAAAATTTAAAATTTGATGTCAAAGATAAAAATAAATAAAAAATAAATTTGTAAAATAGTAAATAACATTTAATGTCAAATTTTAAAAAAATATTACGTCTTACATTAAAATATTTTATATTTAACTCTCATTTTCAAATTAAATTGAATAGTTAATATATTTATTAAATTATATATTTTATATTTTATATTTTAAATGAAGAAAAAAATTGTAAATTGTAAAATTTAAGATTTATGTAAAATATATTATATTTTATTTTTTCCATCTTTTATTAAAATTATGTTTAATATTTTATATTTAACTTTCTTTTCTAATAAAATTATATATTTAATATATTTATTAAATTCTATATTTTATATTTCATATTTTAAATGAATAGAAAAAATTGTAAAATAAAAAATATATATTATAATATTTTCATATAAATTATAAATTAATGCATACAAAATATATTTCTATTAAAAAAATTAATACAATCTCCATATAAAAAACAATAAAACCACATTAGTTTTCTCGAGTCCACCACATGGGTTTCCTTAAAATGCAGTTAAAAAAAACAAACAGTTTAAAACTAACCGTTTAAATTTTATTTTTTAAAAATCACCGGAAGAAAATGGATGGATGCATTCCGGGGTTGGATAGCCTCTACCCTTTAAAATATCTACATGCTTTGTGAATGTTTTTACACTAATCTTATCTAACCATGTTTGCCCATGTCTTACAAATAAGTTTGAATAACAAAACATAGTCAGATAATTGTGTTGCCACACAATGTATTGAACTATTAATATGAAACATTGGACTTCAAATCGAAAGCTAAATTGAGAGAGCATACACACTTATTGGGCTTCTTACAATGTATTTCCCATACCTCCATGTTAAGGAACCTGAAAGCAAGGTCGTGTTAACTAGGGACCCACCTTTAATGGTAACATTATATGATAGCTTCTGGTTTAAAGATGAAAATGATAATGTGTCTGGTTCCACTATCACCTTGATTTCAGAGGGTGCAGTTACAATAGCTTTGTATGTACTTTCCGCAGCTCCTACATTCGTAACAGTTCTCAAAAATTTAGCTTTAAACAATTTTTCTGGGGTTGTAACAACCATTATTGAAGGGTAGTTTAATTCTCGTGCTCCATTTTTAGATTTGTTTGTAAAGTCGCAACTACTGAAGTCTCCTATCAACAAACGCAAAGTGGTATCATTGTAGCCTTCCCTACAAAGCATATTGATGTAATCATCTACACCCGTGTCATAAACAAGCCCTGGATCGATTGCCTTCAATGGATTAATTTGGCCAGCCCCATACCCAAGTTCTGCATCCGCATTCCCGGGCAATGTTTCATCCATTACAAATGCTACATCACATATTAAACTATTATGGATTTGGTTTTGCACAAAACCAATTATTAGATTTTCAATGTAATTAAATTGTTACAAAAAATTTTTATTTAGAAGAGCAATATTGGAACAATTGAATACCTGTAGTCATGAGAGCCGACTTTACAGCAGCAGGTGACCAATCCTGGTGATAAGACTTAACAAACCCTGCGGCTCCTGCAGCATGAGGGCATGACATGGATGTTCCTGATATCATATTGAAGTTGGAAAACCTTATGTCTTCTGGATAGCCAGTAAGCGATACATTTTTGGCCCAAGATGCCAAGATATCCACACCTGGTGCAGTGATGTCCGGCTGATAACACATCTTGTTATATCATATTATTCTCCATGGAACAAACAAATGTGGCTTCCAACCATTTTTGGGGTGTAGAGAATTAATTTCTTTGCAAAAATGTTTTCTTTACAATTTAAAGTAATGTTATGAAGAAAAAAATTAAATACAAACCTTGAGAATGTCCAATGTGACTCGATTGAAACCTCGCGATGAGAATGAAGCCACTATTGGTGCAGGTGCTTTGGGAGTAGTTGTTTTTTGAATGTTTGCAACTGGAGAGCTAATGGATTGCAAATACAAGTACTAATTAACAGTCTTCTAGGACTCTCAATATATTTATTTTCATTATAAAAGTGCAACTTTAATTCAATTTACCTAGTTGAGTTTATGTAAGACAACACAGTTTTTCCCTGTTCAGTAGATATTACTGTTGTAGGGTTTAACCATGTGAATGCTGTGTCATTACGTCCATCATAAATTATAACAACACCCGCACCGCCAGCTAAAAAAACTGAATAATCTGGAGGAGAGCTACGTAAATAGCAAACGACTATCTTTCCTTTCACTTTTGTTTGATCTAGAGAATCCAATACACAACCACTGAAAATTTCATAGAAATAATAAATCTTGAGAATTTTGATGGAAAACATAAATGAAATAAATAGTATCATATATATGTACATATTTCTGCTGAATATTCTTTTAATTTTATATTGATAATTTGCATAGTCAATCAAGTTTTGTTTATTACCTAGAGTTATCTGGAATGAAGCCTCCAGAAACATTAGCAACATCCCCTCCATATACCAAAGGATACCATGGTTGCTCCATCATGTATGTGTTTATAGCAATTCCCTGTAAAGAGTTACACACATTAAGGCTATACAAGCTAATTCAATGTTAACGCTAGTAAAGTAGTTGTTGGCTTACAATTTCAATTGCTAATGAATGTTCTACTAAAAGTGTTCAATTATCTCTATAAAAATGTTGTTTATAATATTTTTTTATATTTTTACCTCTATAGAAATGTTGTTTCCCAAACGAATTTTAGTGTCCATCTTGTGATCAATGGTACTTGCTGCAACAGTTAGAGACCAAGGAGAATTATTTATAACGGATGGCCTCTTTGGTCCTGAATTTCCAGCAGAATTTGCTACCAGAATTCCCCTTTGTATAGCATGAAATGCTCCAATGGCAATGGGATCTTCAAAGTAGTGGAGAGGACGACTATAGCCAAGTGATACAGAAAGAATGTCCACACCATCATATATGGCATCATCAAAGGCTGCAAGAATATCTGCACCATCACAACCATCGACCCAACAAACCTTGTACATAGCAACCCTTGCACCAGGGGCTCCACCTCGACTTTTTCCTTGAGCAATACCATAAAGACTTGCATTTTTAATGAAATTTCCAGTAGCTGTAGAGGAGGTGTGTGTTCCATGGCCTTGTGCATCTCTTGGAGACAAGAAATCTCCTATAGGTGGATCATTGGAGAAACTACGATAGAACTTGGCCCCTACAAGTTTTCTGCAAATTTAATCATATATTTAGCTACATAACACAATTTAGTTTTCCTTACAACTGAAAATATGTTGTAAACATGTTAAATTACAAGGACACAAATAAAAATGGTTGAAATGACATTTAATTTTTTATGTGAAGAGTAAGGACCATGCTCAGAAATTCTCATTTATGAATCCCTGTCACTAAAATAAATACTTAAAGTAAGTAAATAAAAAATTATAATAGTTTGTTTTGATAGTTATATTAGATAATTTAAACATAATTGACAATATGATTATTTTTATTACAAACTTTTATTCAAACTATATTCTTCTCAAAATCCTCTTAAAATTACATATTAAGAGCATAAAGAAAATTTGATGAGCTTATCTCCAAGTGTGCTTAGTCATATTTGGTAATAATGGCTAATAATGATATATTAAAATGATGTATTCACAATTTTAACTAATAATATATAGATAACTTTGAAAATTCAAATGGCTCCAACTGTACATGTAATTTTGACCGTATTGCAGTGCATAAATTCTTCATTTTGTGTAAGGAATCATTTCACAGGCCTCCAATAATAATTATGCAATATATCAGTAATGAAATCAATAGGAATGAGTCTAACTTGTTACAGGTAGGGAAATCTGATGTTGTGTGGCATCCACCTCTCCATTTGGAAGGAACGGGACCAAATCCCCCGTCCGTAAAACTCTCTGATTCTGGCCATATTCCTATAACAGAACAGAGATGTGAAAACTAATGACTAAATCATTATGAAATCAATTTCTATTTTTAAGTCTGTTTGTAAGTGCTTGAAAAAAATCATTAAAATTAATATAGTCTTATCAAAGAGTTAGTTCTGAGTCAAAATCTGTGAATTTTATTTTTCATCTAATTACAAATCAAGTCCTTTACATAATAGCATGGTGAAAAAAGATGACAAAAAGCTGCAGAGACAGAATAAATTCTTCTGTTTCTTTTAGAGTGTATCAATCTTCTGGAATAAATTGCATTGTTTTACTGGCTTCCATTGCTTAAGAGCTCACTACAAAAATCCATGTTTAATGGCCCAGTACTTTGGACTTAAACGTCTTAACCAAATAGAACTATGAAGTAGACTCCAGAAGAACATTATATGCTTAACCTCTCTTCGTGTGACAAATTTACCTGTGTCCAAAAGCCCGATAATGATGTCGCTCTGATAATCCAAATTATTGCTCTGCGCAGATGCAGGAAAGCCAATGAAATCCCATGATCTAGTTGTTAAGGTTTCCAGCTTCTTGCTCTCAAACACCGAAACCACGCCATCCATATCTATAATTCAACAGCAAATAAATCTATATAAACAGCCCGTAAATTATATATATATATATATACTTTCAAAATCTTTTGGAATTAGTTTACCTGAGAGCTGTTGGACATGCGATGGAGAAAGCATAGCTGCAAACCCACCAAAGCTTTTCCCATAACTATACCTTAACGATTCGCTAGCTCCCTCGTAACTGTCACCAATATTACAATTTTATCAGCTTACACTGTTCATAACCATTTAATGGTAATCTATTGATTGAAAATCACTGCAAATTCATGTGATTGTTAGATAGGTAAATCCATGAGAGTGAGGCAAACATGAAAGTAGATTATACTAACCTTCCATATACAGATTGAAGCATTTCAAGGTACACAGAAGCAGGTGCTTTGTGGGAATCCCCATCATCTTTTGACGGAGTAGCGCCCATGTACACCACATAAAGCTTATTTGACACAAGAAATATTACTCAGTCAGTAAACATTATTGACATGCTCCAGAGTCCATTAAACTCGATGCTTAGGGTGAAAACATACCTTTGTATCTTGCTCTTGAGATCCAGCTGTACAAAGCATTTGAACATGCAACATTATCAGAAACAAAAACATCGAGAGAAGAAAATACTTTATTTCCTGGGCTGCCATTGGAAAAGTAATTTTACTATTACAAAAGACTATCCTACAAAACTATGATGAAATATGTCCTTATTTATAGAGGCCGTTGCTGGCACTCTGTTAACTCCGCCTTTTATTACATTTCAATTTTTTCTATAAAGAAAATGCATGGAAAAAAAAATGACTTATTCGCATATTCATTAATCGATAAATATTAGGAATATTAACAGGATACTAAAGCCATTTACAAAATCCAAACACAAGTGCATTTGTAAAATTTGACTAGAATATTTAAACAATCAAGGATTATTTGACTAGAATATTTAAACAATCAATGATTCAGAAAATGCAGAGTGAAGCTTTACAATTAAATTTATTATTTTTATTTAGATAGAAAAGATTCCGTGAGGCTAAATTTATTGTTCTTATTTCATATAATATTATTGATGGGTTTTTTTTTCAATTACGGTAGCTATTAAAAAAGATTGATTACGTCTTTGAAAAAGAAGTGGAACATGTATATAGAAAAGATTCGGTACGGTTTTATATGACCTATACGCTGGACCACAACAACCACAATTTTGAATGTGCTTTATTGTTGCTCTTTGTTTGTTTTCGAATGTTTTACTTCTTTCATGACTCACCATCCATTTCATCTTTATCATTTTAAATTTTTTTCCCTCAAATTATTTGAGATCTTATGTTTTAAATTTAGTATAGTTATTATTTTTTAATTTCTAAAAGGTCATTTACTAGTTATTTATTTATTTATTTATTTTATGATTGAAACCACTATTTTTAGGTGGTAAATTTTCCTCTTTCCTAAGTCTAAAAAATTGAGTCACCTTTGGGCTTAAGACTTGTTCTAATCATTATCTACATGGATGAGGTCATGTCCTCATCTTCCAAAAAAGAAGAATTTATCATCACAAGCTCATCTAATGAACAAAATTAAGATAAACTAAATCTCTCTCTCTCTCTCTCTCTCTCTCTCTCTCTCTATATATATATATATATATATATATATATATATATATAAATTATTTTTACAGAGAAAATCAAATTTCATCTTGAGAGTATGTTTCTAGTAGTAGTTGGAAGAACCTAAAAGATAAACTCTTATTTGATATTTTGTGTGCAAGTTAATACAAATTAAAATTACATAAGGCCATATAAAACTATTCTAATATTAATTAACAATCACATAACCTAAAATCGACAACATAAGGTCAAACTAGATGATAGAATGTTAAAAAACTGGAAACACAAGATCACAAACTAAATTAGGTAGAGGAATACATGATGACTTAAAATGTGTGTAATTGTAGCTTAATGTTTTCAACTATAGTGTAGAAAAATGTACTCCTTTGCATTTTCACACTTTGCTTGGGCCCCTCAATTAAATTGTACTTAATTATGCCTTAATAAGCCTTATTTAACATCTACAATCTTAATAAGTTACATTTTCCAAAGGGGAAACCCAACAATAATTAATGCCAACAAATAATACTTTACCTTGAGCAATGTTTGTTCTAGGAATAGGTGTCTAGGACCGATTCTCCCATGGGAAAATTGGGCCCTCCCTAGGCCTTTGAACCTGAATTTAAATTATGTTTTTAGTGGTATTTTAATGTCCCTAAATTTAAATTTCAATGTCAACTTGTAATGTTTAAATTTTGAGAAATTAATGATAGATATTTGTAAATACAAGGTTATTTTATCAAACCAACTAGAGGTTTTCAAGAATATTTTTTAGAGAAATTTCACAAAAGAAAATATTATTGTCAAGGGCATTCAAGAGCATATTTATCAATCATCTATAGCAGCAATCAAAATCTCAAGCATCATTTCAAAGTCTTTTGCAATCATGCATGTTTTAGGAGCTAACATTATGATGTAGGTTTCAAGTTTCAAGCATCAATTCAAGTCATCAAGTCAAGCATGATCCAATTCAACCATTTCATACAAGTTTTAGTCCTTCAAGGATCTCCATTCAAGGGTTATATTCAAGGGTTTGGTGAGTTGCAACATAGCAGTTGTTCATTCATCATGTCTTTCATTTTTTTATTTCAATTCAAGGACTAATTACCAAAATGGGGTTTGACCAAGGAAAACCCCCATTCACCAAAAAATAATAATTTTTCCTCATGTGTTTGTATTGCAAGTTCTAGGTTAAAGAAAAATTGAAGAGTGGAGATCTCTAAACTGCAAAATTGCAAAAGTTGCAAAAGTTGTCAAAGTTGCAAGAAAGGTTGTCAAGATCACAGAAACTCAGATCTTGGATTTATTTTTTATCACTTTTGAGTTAAAACAGTGGGAAATTGCATCTCAGATCTTTCATCAAAGGCTCCAAAAAATTCAGTTCAAAAAGTTGTCTTAGGATCCATTCACCATTTCTAGACACTTAGCAACCACATTTTGAGCAAAGTTATAAGCATTTTCCACACATCCAATTTTCACAAAATTGACTATTTCTATTAGAGTTATGTTTCATCTACATGAATCATATCTTAGGTTACATATTTGAGGTCATTTACTATTTTATTTTCATCTCCCAAAAGTGTTGTTTGAACTTTACCCCCATCCACACACACATAAAGGAAATTGCTAGATCTTCCATATAATTGACTTACCTAAGGGATAAAAGTTAATTCTATCATGGAGGATCTCATTTCCTTAATAAAAAAGAATATAGGTAGGTTCATTACATCCCATTTTCCACTTTCTATTTATAGTAAGTTTGGTGAAACATTCCAAATTTAGTATAAAACCATATGTTTTGGACCTGTCACCTATTTTTCTATGTTTCATTATGGTGAACCCAAAATTTTGAACATTCAAATTTCTAATTTGGAGATCATCCAAACCCTAGACCTAGGATTTGCATAATTTTCCTTTTCATCTCATTTATGGTTGTCAAAATTGCATTAGTTTGCATTGCATATAGGGTTTTAAATTTGTATTTTTGCACTACTTAAATCTAAAAAACTTCAAAAATTTGCATGCATATTACATTAATTTTGCATAGTACTTGCATATTTGTGTATGTTCAATCATTCATATTCAAAAATTGAGTCAAAATTGCATTTCAAAAAGTGTCATATAGTTCATCATTTTTCATTAATTCTACTTGCATTAGGTCATCAAATTTTTGAAAATTTTATCATAGAAGTTACAGTCTAAAACTAGAAATAGAAATCACATACAGAAGCCCAGAAAACCCTGAGCAAGGACCCATTGACCAATGGGTGAAATAGTCCTTGTACAAACATTCTGACCAATTTTTGAGTGCACTTAAATCTTTATTTTAGCTTCCTACTTCTGTTGTTCAAACTGTATTTTGAAATTCTAAGAAACAGTTAGCATATGTGTAAGAAAATGTGTTATTTTTTCTTTGTAGTGTAGAAAAATATCATCCTTTCCATTTTCACAATCAATTTGGGAATGATTGAAATTAAAATGTACCTACTGTCACCATGATCTAGTGTTGTAATGTGTTTTACACATTCACATTAGGTTTATGGCCCTTTTAAGCTAAATAGACCTATTTTTTCCTTAATTTAGTGTTGTAAATTATATTTATTTACACCTTCACATTAATTTTTGAGCCCTCTTAAATTTATGACCTCCACAACATCATTAATAGGCCCCTAATACCTTTTATTGTCCATCTCGAGGCTTATTTCAACTGAGATCCTGACATAATCAATAAATACACTTAATTTTCCAACCCCCAAACTTTTTCTCTATCCAAAAAGGCATGGTGGGACCCATATGCCACCTTGGGCATATGAGTCCCACCTAGATCAGACCTATATGCCACAAGTGGTGTATGAGTCCATTTTGGACCCTTTTTAGGGTTTTGAGCAAGAGATCAAGGTTTTAGATTCAAATTTCATGAATGTGGGTATTTGGGATCTAATAAATGGTTTGTTAAATGAAATTCCTATATAAACAAGGTTTCAAATCATTATTTCACCTAAGCAATCATAATATCAACTAAGCAATCAAGATTCAAGCATCCTAAGACTTCACAAGAGCATTATAGAGTATTCAAGACTATTTCTAAAGCATTCAAAGGTAGATTGCTTCATCATTTTTTGTAGCAATTGAAGATCCATCATCATGTACAAGACATGATGCATCAACCATGTTGTTGAGATAGTGATGTGATGTAGCATCCAAGATCCAAGATTAAGCATTGTTCTACATCTAATTCAAAATCAAGATCTATATGAACTACATGGCCAGTTCATGTTAGATTATTGATTTACATCTCTTGAGACATCATTTAAAGTATCATTGTTCATGTTTCATATTTTATGTTTCATGTTAATGTTTCATTGTTTCATCACAAGGTTTAATTACCTTTAAATAGGATTTGACCAAAGCAAATCCCTATTCCCTAACAATCAACAAGTTTTTCTCTCTCTACATGTGTGATTGTAGATCTAGGTGTCTTGGAGCTTAAAGATCCTTTGAAGAGAATGTTATAAGATTGGAGAAAAGTTGTCAAGTTTCCATCAACATTGGAAGATCATGGAAATTCACCTACAAGTTGCAAATTAGGGTTTTTGACTCAGAGATTCAATAGGAAGATATAACATATCACTAGAGAATACCAAAATTTTAGCCAAAACCTAATATTTGGACAAAATTTCCACTTGTGGCATATGATTCATAGTACTGCCATCTCTCAAGTATCAGGAGATTTTGATTAGTCCTTGATAGATTTCATTTTTGACATAGAAACCCTAGTCTGGGACTAAATCACCGAAATTGGCATATGAGTCCCTATGAGCATTAAAGATCACGATTTTAGCATTTTGGAGATTTTTTTGACCTCATCTTCCTTCCAAGTGCACCTCTACTCATTCTCAATTTTTTATTATGTATTTCAGTTTCATACTTTGTCATATAGTTAGGTCTTACATGTTACATTCATTTCTTGTCTTTCCAAGCCCTAGCTTCTTGGTGAACCCCCTTTTAGTCTTTAACCACACCCTAGGACACCTTTAGGAGATATCTTTGCCTCATTCTATCCTTGGATTGAGATTTCCAGGGTTTCCTTGAATGAAACTTGAAGAAAATTGGTCTAGGTCCCTAAACACTAGTTTGTGTTCCACCTCCCAAAAGGTGCAACACCTATTTTCTTCATTTCATTTTGGTGAGCCTAGCCTTTAGAACACCTTATTTTCTGATTTGGAGTGCATCAAATTGCTAGATCTAGCTTACATTAACTTTGCATTAGGTTTTTCATTATTTAATTTTCATTTAGGGTTTCAAAGTTTTGCATTAGTGAATGTGCATATAGGTTGCATTTTTGCATCTTGCATCATTAAATTTGATTTGAAAACTGTAATTGCACTTAGTTTATAAATCATACAAACTAGAGAACTGTAGTGTAGGAAAATGTACACCCTTGTATTTTCACTCTTTTTTGGGCCCACCTTGCTTTATTTGTCCCTATTTATGTCTTAATTGGTCCTATTTTGCATCCACAAGCCTAATGAATTATATCCTTTTATGTCTAATCCCAAAAAACATTAAAGGGTAAATGATAATTTAATGATTTTGGTTGTCTTTGATTTTTGGACTGAGACTAAGATGCCACCTAGGGCGTCTTTGTCCTCCAAATGGTCTTGGGACCCTCTTTTCAAACACACCTTAAATGATCCCCTTTTTAGAGTTTGTGCCCCGAGTTTCATGCCTTGGGACTAAGACACCACCTCCCCCCTTAGGTCATTTTTGGGATTTAATTTCAAATCTTAGTGGGATTTAGCTACCTTTAATTAATGAATTCATATGTCAGCTTGCTGTGGTGTAATTTTGAGATATTAAGCATAGATAAGTATAAATACAAGGTTCCTTCTCTCATTTTCTCCTAACAAGCAATCTGAGCATTCAAGTATTCATGCATTCAAGAGAAATTCATCAAGCATTTGGATCCATCATCAAGACTCAAGCATCATATCAAGGATATTCATGCATCATGTGTGTTTTTGAGCTAACATTTGTGATGAAGGGTTTTGATTCAAGCAAGCAATTCAAATCAAGATCTATCAAGCATTCAAGCATTTCAATATCTACATTCAAGCTAGCCACTTCACACAAGTTTGTATATTTCATAAAAAGGGTTTGGTGAGTTGCAACATAGCACTTTTTTCATTCATCATTTCCCTTCATTATTCTATTTCATTCCAAGATTTAATTACCAACAAGGGGTTTGACCAAGGCAAACCCCCATTTACTAACAATCAACAAGTTTTTCCTCTCTTGCATGTTTGTGTTTGCAAATTTAGGTTGAAGATCATTTGAAGTGCAAAGTTGCAAAGTAGTCATCTTTAGGGAAACTCACCTACAAGCCAGATCTTGTTAGGGGTAGAAAGCATATATCTAACAATTAAATGCATATTTGATCAATAAAACAGAGAAATAAAGCACATAAAATTATAGTAGAAACAAGACAACACAAAGAATTTAACGTGGTTCACCCAATCCGAGCTACATCCACAAAACTGCAGCCATCCAATGATTTTATTATCTATTCTAAAAATGATTACAATCTTGCTAATAATATCCTACTACAACCCCCATCCAAACTGCTTATAACAATCTTTTTAGAAGCTTCTAGAATTAGGGTTTTACAAATTCAATTTTTCTTTTTCAGTGATGACGCAGAAAAAATGGGAAAAAAATGACCCTGGAAAGGATACATGAAGAGTGTACAATATAGCATGATCAGTTGCCACATACCAACAATCTCCCACTTGGAGATTGATCAAGCTCCACACCAACACAATCTCCCACTTGGAGACTGATCCTGAATGACACCGCTGCACTTACAGCTCCCACTGAAAATAAGCACCTCAGAACTTGTTGCTCTATTATACTTGAATTCAACCTTGAAGGCCAACTAAAGCTAAAGAGGAGCTCATATTCTCCCTTGTCACTGCCTTTGTAAACATATCTACTGGATTGGAATCTATGTGTATCTTTTCCAGCTTGACCTATCCATCCTCCAACACTGACCAAATGAAATGATATCTCAACTATATGTGTTTGGTTTTAGAGTGCAAGAAAGAATTCTTTGCAAGATGTATGGGTGATCCCACAATAGTGGTTTACAATTTTTGGCCAAACTCGACACTAAAATATTTTTTTTAAGTAAATTTTCACTTTCAAGCACCTATAGCAGCTAAATCGTGAGGAATTTGAAGATGATGCAAACTAGAGTTTCATGAAATTTTGTTTGTAGATTCTAAATATATTTTTTTCAAAAATTTTGGAATCATATTGCACTTCTTTTTCCATCTCCCTTAAAAACTAGATTTTTTCAGAAAACAACATTTTTAAAAAGTTCAACGCTCACCATATAACGCATAAATTTTTTCCATGAAGGATAAAATTCTAATTCTTTCGAATTTAGATTTGTAACTCTGATATCTAGTGCTTCCACTTGGTTAGATAGTTTTTTATTGAATATTTTTTCTTTAATCAAGTTTCAAAGTCTAACCAATTACAATTCAAACATAGCGCGACCGTATAATGCGCAACTTCTTTTGTATGTATCTAGATTCAATTTTTTTTGTTGGATCAAAGACTTCAATATTTGGTGCACTCATATTTTTCAAAAAAAATATTATAATTTGCTATTTTTCCACGTGCAGAATAAACAGCTTGATTTTCGGTGGAAAAACATTCACAAGAAATTAAAAAAATATATATGATAATTAAATTAAATTTATTTAAAATTATACTTTTTCAGAAGCTTATAATAAGGACTACATACTTACAAAAAATATATTTTAAATGAATTCAATTGATCCCCCAAAAGGTAAATCAAAAGTGGTTTTTATCAGCATTTTGATAGGTGTAAATGAGACTCTGTTATAGGTATGGTTTAAAACTAGCAGGGTTCTATCCAAGGGAGTTTGATCTAAGGTAGTTTGGTCAAACCCTCTTCAATTGGAATGCTTTAAATGAAACTTTTAAAGGCTAAACTCATTATATTTGGGTATGCGCAGGATCATCATGGAAAAAACAAGCCCTTAAGTGGCAAAGAAATTAGAAAAATCAGAGTTAGGCAACTTGACTTAAAAATTTGAATAAGTTATGTATATTATTTAAAAAATATGTAAGAATAGAATCTATAGAAAATTGAATGTAGTATCTAAACTACTAGGTTTGTTTTAAAAAAAAGAAATCTATTTGGTGAAAATTTGAAATTTCAATGCAGTAGTACTTAAATTTTAGGGAAAAAATAAGAAGTAGGTGTCTATCTGACCACCCTAACCATACTAAAATTATAATATTTTTTAATAAGATTTTAGATATATGTAGAGGACTCATCTCCCAATGTGATGCATATTTTTTTGTAATTTTTTTCCAAGTAAATAATTAATTATGAATTTTTTATTACAACTTTTAAAAAATATAAAAAACTCATATGTCTAACCATCTTAACTTGGTCAAAACTTCATGAAATTCATTTTTTCTTTTTTTAATCCTATAGTATACAAAGCATAGAATGTGACACATGTTTTGGATTCAAAAAATGTGATACCATTTAAAAGCTATAGATGTTTTTCAATCAGTCGATCGATCAAGACTTTAGTCGTAATTTGAATAGAAAATAAATAATAATTACTTATTAAATTCAAAGTAAATCATAATTTATATTGGTGGAAAGCTGAGAATACCCTTTAAAAACCCTTTTCATTTCATCAATTGTGGGTAAAAAGAAATTTGTTAGCCACATACCCATCATATTGCCACTTTTTGGCCCATCATGATCCTGCACATACCCATTTTCTAACAATATGTGATTTCAGCAAAAATCAGAATCTCCCAAAAATTGTAAACCAGCTTTGTGGGATCACCCGTATAACAATCTGGCTATCTGTAAACAAGTAATTTTCAGCCTATTGTTTTCCCAACTCTTCCATGAAAATTTGTATCCATATCATCTATGTTGTCACCTATGTTGCAGCAACATACTCTGCCTCTATGGTGGATAAAGTAACCACCTTTTGCAACCGAGAAATCCAACTCATTGTTGTCCCACCAACTATAAATACATAGCTTGTTGTACTCCACTTGGTATCTATATCCCCTACCAAATTTGAGTCAACGTAGCCTTTTAAATTAGTATTAGAGCCCCCAAAATATAAAAATTTAATGTCCATGTACCTCTCAAGTACCTGAGAATCTATTTTACCGCATTCTAATGCTCAACACCGAGATGACTCATATACCTGCTAACAACTTTTGCAACATGTGCAATATCTGGTTTTGTACATACCATGGCATGCATTAAACTACCTACATCTGAAGCATATGGTACCTTGGACATTTTTTCTTCCTCCTTTTGTGTCTTTGGACACATATCCTTAGTCAATTTAACATGACTAGGAAAAAGTGTGCTGGCAACTTTTGTATTTTCCATATGAAATCTCTACAACACCTTCTCAACATAATTAGCTTGAGATAAAACAATTTTTTGTTTTTCCTATCTCTTGTAATCTTCATATAAAGGATTTTCTTTCCTGCTGCCAAATCCTTCATAGCAAATGAATTTGCTAATTGTTTTTTTAAATCCCTTATGTGATCCATGTTAGACCGTGTTACAAGCATATCATCAACATATAAATGTAAGATAATGTAGCTATCATCATCTAACCTCTTAAAATAAACACAATGGTCTAAATTACACCGATTGTAGTCTTTCTCAACCATAAAACTATCAAATTTAATATACCATTGTCGAGGTGCTTGCTTCAAGCCATATAGACTTTTCTTCAATCTGCACACAAGTTTCTCCTTACCTTTGACCTCAAATCCTCGTGGTTGTTCCATATATATTTCCTCTTCCAAATCACCATGGAGAAAGGTTGTTTTAACATCAAATTGTTCTAAATACAAATTTTCAACAACCACAATACTTAAAACAGTATGAATAGAAGTCATTTTAACAATTGGAGAAAATATTTCATCAAAATCAATACCCTTTTTTTTGTGCAAATCCTTTTACAACTAATTTGTCTTTAAATCTTTTCTTACCTCCATCCTCCTCTTTCAGCCTATAAACCCATTTGTTTGGTAAAGCCTTTTTACCTATAGGAAAATTTCATAATTTCCAATTCTAATTTTTCAACAAGGAGTCCATTTCTTCTTCCATCCCATGCTCCCACTGAACCTTGGTATCCACCTGCATAGCTTCATCATAACATTTTGGTTCACCAACATCAGTTAATAAAATAGAATACAAAGAGGGAGAAAATATTTTTAGAGGTCTACTTATCCTTGAAGATCGTCTAACATTCACTGGAGTTTGTGGTATTTTGTTGTTGTTGTTGTTGTTGTTGCGGAGCATGAGGAACCACTGAAACATTCGCTATTTGGTGTATCATCCAACACTACATAATCAATTTCCTTCTTCTCATGCTGCTGCAACTGATCTTTGTACAACACTTTCTCATTGAATATGACATCCATGAGCTTCTAACAATTTTTTGATTTTCAAAATCCCAAAGCCTATAACCAAATTCATCAATGCTATATGCAACAAATATACATTTCTTTGATTTTTCATCAAGCTTGGTTCTATTTTTAGAATCTACATGTGCAAATGCTTCACAATCGAAGGTCTTGAGAAAAGAATAACTCACCTTCTTACCTATTCATGCTTCCTCTGGAATACCACAACCCAAAGGATTAGAGGGACCACTATTGATTAAATAAACAATAGTGTTTATAGCCTCTACCCGCATGTTTAAAGTCAGCCCAACATGCAATCTCATAGTCTGTGCACGCTCCGTTATTGTTATGTTCATGTGCTCAGCAACTCCATTTTCCTATGGAGTCCTTAGAACCACTTTCTACCTATGAATACTATTAGAGGAATAATAGTCTTCAAACTCTTTGCTACAATACTCACCACCATTATCAAATCTGAGACATTTTAACTTTTTACCTATCCCATTCTCAACCAAGCTTCTCCATTTCTTAAAAGTTCCAAATACATCAGATTTTTTCCTAAGGAAATAAATACATACCTTCCTTATTGCATCATCAATAAAAATGACATAGTAACAAGAGCCACCAAGAGAAGATACTTGAGCTAGTCCCTATACATCCATATGCACAAGCTCCAATTTCTCATCTTTCTTTTGCTTCCCATCCTTGAGAAAAATAACTCTCTTTTGCATTAGAGTAATAGGTTGTTTACTTGATTAATTTAATCATGTTGATTAATTAATTAAGTCACCTTCACTTTATTTCACTTAAGCTAAACTTAGGAATCTTTATTTATGCATTATTAAATAAGTCATGTAGTCTCGCTCATTATGATCTTGACACTTGTCACATGATCTAATTTAATCCTCTCCTAGAGTTCTCACTTTAGGGATTTGATATCCTTTCTTAAGGATTGATCTCTTTGTAATTATTAATCTTCTTGGGTAATGCATCTTTTGCTTCATATTTGCAGAGCATCATTCTTTTGTCTCTTGATCTCCTTTGGTGACAGGTTATTTGCTTGCAAGTGTTCATTGGGATATGTGAGGTTGGATTATCAACTTCTACATTTTGTTTGCCATACACATAAATTTCACATAAATCCATATTAACACATCTCAGACCTGGTAAAACATTCTTTGAATGAAGTACTTTCATACCTTTTGCACTCATATTCCCTAGTCTATTATGCCATAGTGTTGATTCAAAATCCATAGCAACTGTCTAATTTTCTACTTGATGAACTGTGACAACTATTCCTGAAAATTGATTTTTATCTGCAATAGTTAAAGTAGAAGGAACAGTATGACCTGTACAAAGATATAAGGTTCCTACTTTCACACCTTTTGCTACCACTAAGGAACCTTTTGTAACCTTCCAATTTTTATCACTAAATGTAACAACACAACCCTCATCATTTAGTTTCCCTACTAAAATTAAATTTATTTTCAACTTTGGAATGTTCCTTACCTCATGTAGTAGCCAATGATTCCCATTTTGCAACTTAATCTTGATTCTTCCCTTTCCAACAATTTGACAGGCTTCATTATCTCCCAAATAAACCAACTTGAAATCCCCTTGGACATAATCAAGAAAATAAGTTCTATGGGGTGTAGCATGAAATGAAGCCCCTGAATCTAACACCCAAGAATCATCAGCATTATCAAGGGAAAGAATCAACGCATCCTCATCAAATTTATTACTTACCACATTTGCCTCTTTATTGCCTTCCTTTTTGTCTCCTTTATTTTTTTGAGACCAACACTCTTTCTTTAAATGACACGGCTTACCATAGTACCAGCAATCCCTCTTGTCTCTAGATTGGGACTTTTTGTCCTTTGATTTTCCTTGTGACTTCCCATGATTTCCATAATTGTTTCCTCTCTCTTTTGTTCTGCCCCTGCTTTCTACATTCAAAACACTACTTGATGTGGATGTTCCACCTAAGCTTTTCCTACGAATTTCCTCTCTCAAAATAACACCAAGAACATCATCAAATTTCAATGTATTCGAACCAAAAATAGAATTGCTAACAACCATCAATTGCCAAGCTATTCCAGCTTTCTGGCAAAGAACAAATAATCAAAAGAGCCCTAACTTCATCAAAGTTTACATTTACAGAAGTTAATTGATTGGTAACCGTATTAAACTCATTTAAATGATCATCAACTGACCCACCTTCTACCATTTTCATATTAAATAAATGCTTCATAAGAGATACCTTATTCAAAGTGGAAATCTTTTCATATAACTTCACCAAGGTTTCCATCAACTCTTGAGTTATCATTGTTGTTGTAATATTGAATGCCATCGATTGTTCCAGGCATAAACGAATGACTCCCAGTGCCTTTCTGTCGAGAAGATTCCATTCCTCATCACTCATTATTGTCGATTTCTTGGCTATTCCTTCTAATAGCCTCCATAAATCCTTCTGATAGAGATAATCCTTCATTTGCATCTTTCATAATTGATAGTTCCGCCCATTGAATTTATCTACCTTCAATTTACCCTCATCTACCATTGCTCCCACTTAACTATGAGACTCCCACTCAATCGTGAGACGTTCTTGGAAAGGATACTAAAAAAAACCAACTCTAATACCACTTTTTAGGGTTAGAAAGTAGATATCTAATAGTTAAATGCAAATTTGATCAATAAAATAGAGAAATAAAACATAGAAAATTATAGCAGAAACAAGACAAAACAAAGAATTTAATGTGGTTTACCCAATCAAGGCTACATCCATAAAACCACAACCATCCAATGATTTTATTATCCAGTGTAAAACATATTAAAATCTCACTAATAATTCCCTACTGCAACCCCCATCCAAACCGTTTATCACAAGCTTTTTAGAAGCTTCCAGAATTAGGGTCTTACAAAGGTTTTTTTATTTTTTGGCGATTTTTCCTTTTTCGGTGATGACATGAAAAAAATGACCCCGACGAGGATACATGAAGAGTGTATAGTATAGCATGATCAGTCACCATGCATACCAACAGATCTGAAAGTTTTAGGACCTAAGATCTAAGAAGAAGGAAGTGCAGACATTGAGCCTTGACATCACATTCAGAGATTTCATAAATTCAAGACAGGACTAAGTCAGTAGTAAGGGTTTCTTAGTCCTCCCAAGGTTATTTTGTAGAGCTTCTTTCAGATTCTATTCTGACATTCAAAAAAAATTCATTTCCCCCCAAAAAAAGCAAGGAGACTAAGACAACAGTAATGGAGTCTTAGTCCTCCTTAGCATATTTTGACAACATCTTTGCATTTCTAGAATCCTCATCACATTTCCAGACTTCCCAAGTACACATACCCTAACAGTTTTGTTGCTTAATTTCATCAGTTGCACTCATTATTTGACTTGCATTACTGAGTTTTGTGAGTTGAATGTTAAGTTGTCTTTTCCAAGCTTTTTATTGGTGGTGAACCCCTCAAAGCCTAAAAGAACCTCCTCCTCGGTCTTCCTTGTTCTGAATTGAATCACATTTGTGTTGATAGTCAATCCAATTTGGGATCCTAGGGCATATTTGAATGGAAATTAGGTAATAGTGGTGTTCTATGACCTAGGTTATAAAGCATCCCCATTCTGCCCATTGTTCATTTTGGTGAACCTGATGAAATCTTTGGTAGATGTGTCAAGGTGTGCTTTCAGAAATGACCCTAATGAAATTGAAATTACTCATGCTCACTCAACTCCTAATGCATGTCCTCCTCATGATGTTGACATCATTGGAGAAGATGATGACAACATGAATATGTTCCTAAATGATTGTCTTAACAACCTTGAAGCTAATGCATCCTTTTATCCATCCATGACACAACCAAACCCCCTACAATACCACCTAAGTTCCTTACAATAGGTGAACCTAGTTCCTCTAAAAAAGAAAATACTCAACCATTTTATGATAAAAAAGTCACAAACAATCCAATCAATCTAGAAGAAACATACGGAAAAGGATTCATAATCTTGAGTAAACAAGGATGTGATACAACAAGTGAACATGAAATTCATTATCTCCTAGAGAAAATACCAACTAATGAAAACACAAAAGGGTTAGGATATCAAGATCCCCCTCATAGCATAAGACATCCTAGAGAATACCTAAGGCTTCATAGTGATGCTATGGTGATCTTAGATTCTACTCCCAATATGAATGTCCTTCTTCCTAAAGAAAAACTAATGACTCATAACAATGACAAGGATGATAGGATCACCTTAGGTCCTCCTCCTCCACATTTAACTCAAGAAATTGGTGAATCTAGCAAGCGCGAGAGGTCCTACAAGCTACAAAAAATAAAGTTCCCTTGTCCACCACCTGAAAGTGAAAGGAAAATCCAACTACTTTTGAACAAAGAACAAATAACATTACCATCAGCAAAAGATAGGCTCATACTATATCCTAAAGATGCAAAAATTTCACATTGTCAATACCACAGAATTCTTGGACATAGTGCTGATGAGTGTCATGCATTCAAGTTAGTATTAAACAACTTTCACTTTGATGGCAATGATTTCCATCAAATGATTGAATAGCCTATCCTTTTCCCTTCTTTTTTGTCATGTAATAGTTGTAGAACACTCTATTCTCACTATTACATGATCTTTCCCATCACCTATCTCGGCTCATTCTTGTCTTGCACTTAGTGGGGGCAAGAAGTAGATAGCATTTACCTAGTAATACATTTGTTGTTGTCCCTTAGGTTCGTTGTCTACCTTCCACTTATATAGACTAAGATTGGGAGGTGGACGACCTACCTTAGGTTGACTCACTTGTGGTTTACTAGTATTTTGCATTATTTCATTTTCATTTTTCTTTTGTGTGACTGCATGTGTGTAATGTGATCCCTTGTATTGTCTGATGTTTCCTCTCTATGTGCATTCCTCTATTTCTACCTTCATTCTTCTATATGTTGTAAACTTTTTTCCTTTTCATTGATCTTTACCTTTCATTTTCATTTATCCTTTCATTTTTGTCTTGTGTTTTCCTTTTGGGGATGATGCAAGGCATTAAGACACCCTATGTCTCTTCAATGTTGACCCAAAATATTTTGCATTATCTTTTCTTTTCTTTTCATTTTTTGTTTTGTGTTTTCCTTTTGGGGATGATGCAAGGCGTTGAGACACCCTATGTATCTTCCATGTTGACCCAAAAGGTTTTTCAATTTGTTTTCACTCTCTTTATGCCATTCTTCTAGTTCTATGTGTATTTGGGGAATGATCTAAGATCTCTAATATCATTGTAGCAAGAACATACTGACCCCGAATCCATAAATCCCTTGTTTTTTTAGGGGGCAACCCCGTTTTCCTTTTTCTTTTTCATGTTTTGGATACTTTAAAGTAATTGCTCACAACATGGTGTTTAGAAATTTATTTAAAGTGGGGGTATACATTGGCATTATTTTGGCATGATTTCATTTGTATTTTTTTCATGTTCCTTGATGTGATTTTCTTACTTCATGCGATGTGTTTTCCTCTTTGTGGTTACATTGGGAGCAATGTCCTTCAAGAGCTTGATCTATATTAGCATATTACATTCCTCTTAGTGGTAATGCGACACAATGCATTCCCTAAGTTGAAAATCTTTTATCCTTTGATTGGTCCTCTCTTGGAGACATTAGGAACAATGTCCCCTAAGATTAAGACCTCACATGAACTAAGAAAAATCCCTTCGAACATCCCTCTTTCCTGTTGCATTTTATTTTTGTGCCTTATTAAAGTCATGGAGGTATGGCTTTGATATGGTTCCTTGGGGCTCACCTAGTGAACAACTAGCTTCACTAGCCCTTGTGAGTGTACATTTTATTTATTTTGTACTTATCATAGTCATGAGGGTATGAATTTGATATGGACCTCTTGTGGTTCACCTAGTGGACAACTAGCTTCACTAGCCCTTGTGAGCATGCATTTTGTTTGCACAGTGTACAACGTGTTCCGCTTGTAAACCTATTTTGGAAAAATAACCTAGGCCCAGTCCACAATGCATTGGACAATCAATCAAAGCTTGATCCATTGCATTTTTCTTTCTCTTTATCTTTTTCTATCTTTGATGGTGTATGTTTATGATCTGGTTATGGCTTCATATATCATCCACAAGTGTGTTCATTTGTTCCTGTGTTGGTTTTTTATAGGATTTTTATCCTGGGGGCTTGACCACCCTCTTGATTATTTTCATCCTATCTTACTAACATTTGTACATTTTAATCCCTCTTGATTGCATGGTTGGCTACTTTAGTGTGAGTTTTAAGCAATCTCATCCTCTCACTGAAGTGGGGGCTAAATGTAGTGTAGGAAAATGCATACCCTTGCATTTTCACACTTATTTGGGACCGCCTTGCTTTATTTATCCCTATTTATGTATTAATTGGTCCTATTTTGCATCCACAAGCCTAATGAATTATATCTTTTTATGGCTAATCCCAACAAACATTAAAGGGTAAATGATAATTTAATGATTCTAGCTAAGTTTCCCTAGTTTTTGGACTAGGACTAAGATGCCACCTAGGGCATCTTTGTCCTCCAAAGGGTCTTGGGACCCTCTTTTCAAAGACACCTTAAATGGGCCCCTTTCTGGAGTCTATGCCCCGAGTTTCATGCCTCAGGACTAAGATGCCACCTAGGGCATCTTAGTCGGACCCCTTAGGTCATTTTTGGGATTTAACTTCAAATTTTGGCGGGATTTAGCCTCCTTTAATTAATGAATTCATATGTTGGCTTGTAGTGGTGTAATTTTGGGATATTAAGCATAGATACGTATAAATACAAGGCTCCTTCTCTCATTTTCTCCTAACAAGCAATCTAATAATATCCAAGCATTCAAGTATTCATGCATTCAAGATAAATTCATCAAGATTCAAGGATCATAACAAGGATATTCATTCATCATGTGTTTTTTTGAGCTAACATTTGTGATGTAGGGTTTTTATTCAAGCAATCAATTCAAATCAAGATCTATCAAGCATTCAAGCATTTCAAGATCTACATTCAAGCTAGCCACTTCACACAAGTTTGCAAATTTCATAACAAGGGTTTGGTGAATTGCAACTTAGCACATTTT
Source organism: Sequoia sempervirens (assembly GCA_007258455.2). NCBI lineage: Eukaryota > Viridiplantae > Streptophyta > Pinopsida > Cupressales > Cupressaceae > Sequoia > Sequoia sempervirens. Next base: position 102,722,269 of record VDFB02168118.1, read on the forward strand.
TCATTCATCATTTCCCAAGTCATTATTCTATTTCATTCCAACTTGGTTTAATTACCAACAAGGGGTTTGACCAAGGAAAACCCCTATTTACTAACAATCAACAATTTTTTCCTCTCTTGCATGTTTGTGCTTGAAAATTAGGTTGAAGATCATTTGAAGTGAAATGTTGTAAAGTTGCAAAGTTGCATTGAAAATTTTTCATCTTCACTGAAACTCGCCTATAGGCCAGATCTAGAAGTTTCAGGACCTAAGATCTGAGAAGGAAGTGCATACATTGAGCCTCGAGATCACATTCAGAGATTTAAAAAATTCAAGATGGGGCTAAGTTAGTAGCAAGGGTGTCTTAGTCCTCCCAAGGGTATTTTGTAGAGATTCTTTTAGATTCCATTCTGACATCTGAATATTTTGCATTTCCCCCAAAAAAATAGCAGCGATACTAAGAGAATAGTAAGGGCTCTTAGTTCTCCCTAACATATTTTGAATTTTTTTTTTGCATTTCTAGAATCCTTATCACATTTCCACACTTCCCAGGTACACATACCCTAACTTGTTGTTGCTTAATTTCATCATTTTCACTCATTATTTGACTTGCATTACTGAGTTTTATGAGTTGAATGTTAAGTTTTCTTTTCCAATCTTTTGCTTGGTGGTGAACCCCTCAAAGCCTAAAAGAACCCCCTCCCAGGTCTTCCTTGTTGAGAATGGACTCACCTTTATGCTGATAGTCAATCCAATTTGGGATCTTAGGGCATATTTGAATGACAATTAGGGAATAGTGGTGTTCTATGAAATAGGCTATAAAGAATCCCCATTCCACCCATTATTCAAGAACCTAATATTCAATTAGAATTTTCTGAAATTTGTGCAAAAACCCTAATTTGGGAGTCATACACCCCTCTGGGCGATTTAATCCCAATAAAGTTTGTTTTTCCTGGTTTCTAGGTATTCTGTGGTGACTTTTATTCATTATTTGAACACCTACAAAACCATGATTAGGACTCATATGTGCCTCTAGGTGAATTAGTCCCAGATCAGACCTAAAAATACCTTTTACATCATTAAAAATATCATTTTTGGGTTTTTTGTTTACTACTATTAGCTATTTGTTTCAGTTTTTTGAGTTTCTGTTTCATTCATTTCAATAGATCTAACTTAAATTTCTTCATTGATTGCATTGCTTAAATTTAAAATGGCATTTGTAACAATAGTTCATTTTCATATTGTTACATAGCATAATTAGTTAATTATCATGTTCTAAATCTAAAAATTACATTCTCCTTTTGCTTGTTTGATCTATCATTGTTGCATTTCAAGTTTGTAGGACAATCATTACATCATGTTTTAATTGTAAAAATCTATGGTTATTATACTTCATATTCTATTTTCAGATCTTTTTGAATGTTGTAATATTTTTTTGTTAAGTGCATACGAATATGAAGTCCTCTCCCCTCTCTTTTTTTGTCATTGTTCCCTCTCCTAGTATCCCTTCTATGAGTGAGGTTAGCCTAGTGAAAGAGAATACAACCTTGGGTAATCATAACAATCATATTTGTTCTTCTCCTATTATCTCTCCTATTTGTGAAGAAGATATTTTGGTATTAGAAGAACCAATCGATTAGAGTTTTGAGAACCCTAGTTGTTTCTCTCTTCTTACCTATCCTATTAGGCAAGAAATTACTAAACAAGAGGAAACAACCATAGGAAATCATGATGATACACAACAAGAGACCATTGAAACCTACCTACATAACACTTCAACTAGTCTACATTCATCTCCCAACATCTTCTCCTCTTGTGATAATGTTGTAAATGATGAGGATATGTTGGTGTTAGATAATCAAAACTTTAAGATCTATGAAAACCATCTTTATGTTTCTTCCCCTACCTATCCTATTTTGGAAGATATTATGGGACAAAGAAATGAAATTATGAATAATCATGAAAATCACATTTGTTCTCCTAGTTGTGAAGAAGATACTTTGATGTTAGAAAATACAATCGATGACACTCATGAAAATATTCTTTGTCTCTCTTCCCCTAGGGAGAAAGTCATTGGACAAGATAACACCATCATTGATAAACAAGATAATCCAACCATTGATAACTCCCTTACATGTGATAAAGTCACTTTAGAGGAACCAAACATTGAACGTCATGAACATCTAGTTTGTTGATCTCCTAAAAAATATCCTACTAGGGACGATATCATGGTGTAAGAAAATGAGAACATTGACACATGTCTTTCAAACACAAGTAATGAGTCTTCCTTAGATGAAGATGATGAAGTGACATTAGACTCCTCTTCACTAAGAGATTATGAAAATACAGAAAAGTTTGTTGAGGTTATGAAAACACAAATTGGATCTCCTTTAATTAACAAAGCTCCTCAGTCACCTCTCATTAGTGAACCACATAAAAAGAAAATAAGACATTTCTTGAATTATATAATGCAACTTGGTAGTAATAATGTTTCACAACAATTGAGTTATAATACCATCACTCAAACATGTAGGAAACCACAAACCATTCCCACTTCATTATCATTGCCTCAACATATTTTTCCTAGTGTTCCTCATTTTCCTTTACATAATTTAGTTGAAGACCTTAAAATGACTCCTACTAATATATCCTTATGGAGTCTTATTCAAACATCACCTACATACAATTGGTTATTCTGAGAAATGTTGCAAATGAAGCAGGAGGAGATCCAATATTCTATGAAATTGAATGATATACATAGCATCCTCCTTTGATCGTATGCACGTCACACAATTAGAAATCACATTCCCTAAATATTAATTACCCTCACTTGGGATTCAAAATAAAAATGAAGCCTTGATGATAAAGGTGATCCTTAATGAAACCATAGTTAGGCACACTCTCATAGACAATGGAGTAGGTTTTAGTATCTGTAGCATTGGCCTCCTAGACAAAATTGGTGTGGACAAGAGGCTTATTCAACTTAATGATGTTAATATTTATGGCTTTGACAATGTTAATAGGCAACCATTAGGAATGATCACATTACCTATTGAGGTCAGACCTATAGTGTTTCCTACCCCTATCCATATCATGTCAGGACCTCTTTCATACAATCTTTTGCTAGGGAGACCATGGATTCATGCTATGAAAGGAGTTCCATCTACTCTTCACCGTGCAATGAAATTTGAATACAAAAAAAAGATATGCATAGTTGAAGCATATGAATGAAGCTATAAATCATATGATCACAACACTCCCAAATCCCCTAATACTTTCATTCCAAAATCAAAAGTTGAACCTATACAAGTCGATGTTAATCCTAATTTTCTTTCACCTACAACAAAACTCTTTAGTGATAATTGGGGGTCACTATATTTTATGCCTATTTTCAATTAAGAATCCAAAATCTCACCCTCAAATCCCAAAGAGTCATATACAAACGATTCATTTTCAGACACAAGTTCTAGTAATGATTGAGGTTCACTAGATTTTATACCCTCCTTTATGGGAGAGTAGAAAATCTCACAACCTAAACCAAACCAACCGTGTGTTTCATTTTCCTAACTTGGTTCTACATCAACAACATTACCCCATGTTGTTAATGGGGGCTATTTAACTCCCATCCCTGAGAGGATGATGCATAACGTTAAGAAACCTAAAAAGGATTTTTGTTCTCATGAATAAGCCAATCCTTCTCACAGGCATAAACCCCCTTCATCTAAATTGGAAGATTGTTATGATTTTGGATATAAAATCCTTCCTAAACATGGATACAATGAACAAACAAAGCAAATAGATATACCATACTCTTTCAAGAAAGATCTAGGTTTACCACCTTTATCTCCATTTTCATCTAAGGCCTTATCATTTAGTGTGTTTATGACATCTTTTGCAAATAAATAAACACTTTATACTATTGATCAAGAGGGTATCTTGTTGAGACTTCTCCAAGACCATTTGATATCCCTTCCTCCAAGAACATGAAATAAATTTTACTATAATAATTCATTTTGTGCATATCATAGAGTTCATGGTCATTCTACCAATGAATGTAAGGATTTGAGTAATCTAATTCAACATCTTGAGGATTGTGGTGCTCTTCCATGTGTTGAAGCACCTAGACCCTCTAATTGATAATTATCATCTTGACACATCCTTGTCCCACACTAAGAGGGGGCAAGGGGTTAGGTAGCCTTGTCATCGTATGCCACTTTCCGTTGTCTCTTTTGGCTACTTGACCGTCTTTCATGAATATATATAAGAGAAAGCTTGGGATGTAGATGACATGCCTTAAGTTGGCTCGCATGTGACATACTAAGTTTTGGGGACAACCCCTTATTCATGATGTAGTTTCATTCGGGAACATATGACTTGACATATGGCTTTTGAAATAACCTCTCATGACTTATTCTACTTTAAATCAGATTTCTCACAACAATGGTGTTAGCAATTGCTTTAAAGTGGGGGCATACATCAACACTCATGTTTCACTATGCAATTTTTTTTCTTCTTATGATGTTTCCTTTTATTGGTGGTTTCATTATGTTTGATTTCCTCCAAGAGCATGATATTTCTTTGACTTTTTCTCTCTTGAAGACAATAGGCATGACATTCCCTATGAAGAGACCTTACATGAACTAAGAAAAATCCCTTTGAATGTACCTTACACTATTTTTTCATTTACAACATCAGTTATATGGACACCTTGCATAACAAACTTTGCTTGCCTGTGGTGCCATCTTGTTTGTCCATGAGTAAAAATCATACGAAGCTTTGCTTGCCTCATGGAGCTCGAAGTTATCAGGAGGTATAGCTTTGGTATGGATGTACATATGGGAGCCAAACTTAGGCGTGACTTTCCCATAGCCACTTGCTTGTGTGTATGAGCACATATTGGCTGTCTGTGTATGTGTCTCACCTCTCTGGGGGCTCACCTAATGGACAACCTAAGGTTTCACTAGCCCTTGTGAGCGTGCATGTCGTTTGCATAGTGGACAATGTGTTCCACTTGTAAGCTACCCTTTCTGGATACTCGCCCAGTGATAGCCTGAAGTTCTATTGCCTTAGAGTGAGCATGCACATTTTTGGACAAATAGCTTAGACCTGATTCATAACATGCAAGAAAAAATGGTCAAGGCTTGATTCACCTTTTCTTTATTTTTTTTCGTCTTTATGTCTTTGACATTGCATGTTTGTGTATCATCTTGGATCCTAGGGGCTTGACCACCCCATTGATCTTTTTCATCCTAGACCATCCGCATTGGTACGATTGGACCCCTGTTGAATGTCAACTTTAGTGTGAGTTTAAAGCAAGTTTCTCCTCTCACTAAAGTGGGGGCTAAATTTAGTGTAGAAAAATGTGGTCCTTTACATTTTCACACTCAATTTGGGAATGATTGGCATTAAAATGAACCTAATTTCACCATGATCTAGTGTTGTAATGTGTTTTACACATTCACATTAGGTTTAGGGCCCTTTTAAGCTAAATAGACCTAATTTTTCCTTAATTTGGTGTTGTAAAGTGTATTTATTTACACCTTCACATTAATTTTTGGTCCCTCTTGCATTTATGACCTTCACAACATCATTAATAGGCCCCCAAGACCCTTTATTGTGTATCTCAAGATTTATTTCAACTGAGATCCTGACATAATCAATAAATACACGTAATTTTCCAACTCCTTAATATTTCCTCTATCCAAAAAGGCTTGGTGGGACCCATACGCCACATTGGGTGTATGAGTCCCACCCAAATGGGACCTATACGCCAAAAGTGACGTATGAGTCTCATTTGGCCCCTTTTTAGGGTTTTGAGCAAGAAATCAAGGTTTTGGATTCAAATTTCATGAATTTCGGCATTTGGGATCTAATAAACAGTAAGTTAGATGGAATTCTTATATAAACAAGGTTTCAAATAATTATTTCACGTAAGCAATCATTATATAACCTAAGCAATCAGGATTCAAGCATCCTAATACTTTACAAGAGCATTATAGAGTATTCAAGAGAATTTCTAAGGAATTCAAGGAAAAAATTCTTCATCATTTGTTGAAGCAATTCAAGATCCATCATCATGTCCAATGCATACTGCATCAAGCATGTTGTTGAGCTAGTGTTGTGATGTAGCATCCAAGATCCAATATTAAGCATTGTTCTACATATAATTCAAAATCAAAATCTACATTCTACATGGCCACTTCATGTTTGATTGTTGATTTACATCTCAAGACATCATTCAAGGTATCATTGTTCATGTTTCATATTTCATGTTTCATGTTTAGGTTTCATTGTTTCATCACATGGTTTAATTACCTAAATGAGGTTTAACCAAGGAAAACCCCTATTCCCTAACAATCAACAAGTTTTTCTCTCTCTACATGTGTGATTGTAGATCTAGGTGTCTTGGAGCTTAAATATCCTTTGAAGACAAGGTTACAAGATTGGAGAAAAGTTGTCAAGTTGCCATCTACATTGCAAGATCATGAAAAGTCACCTACAGGTTGCAAATCAGGGTTTCTAACTCAAAGATTTGGTAGGAAGGAAGCTATAAGAGATCACTAGAGAATACCAAAATTTTATTTAAACCCTAATAATGGGACTAAATCACCAATTATGGTGTATAAGTCCTCATACTACCATTTTTTAGGTTTCAAGAGATTTAGATCAATCCTTGACAGATTCCAGTTTTGGCAAAGAAACCCTACTCTAGGACTAAATCTCCCATACTGGCACATGATTCCTAGTGAATTTTAAAGATCAGGATATTAGGGTCTTGGAGCTTATTTTGACCTCATCTTTCTTCTAGGTGAATCTCTACTCATTCTCAGTTTTTTATTCTATATTTCAGTTTCATACTCTATGTCATATAGTTCTAGGTTTTTCATGTTACATTCATTTCTTGTCTTTTCAAGCCCTAGCTTGGTGTTGAACCCCATTTTAGTCTTTAATCACACCCTAGGACCCCTTTAGAAAGTATATTTCCCTCATTGTATCCTTGGATTAAGATCTCTAAGGTTTCCTTGAATGAAACTTGAAGAAAATTGGTCTAGGTCCCTAAGCAGTAGTTTGTGTTCCACCTCCCAAAAGGTGGAACATCTATTTTCTTAATTTTAGTCTCATTTGTTGCAAACTCATAAAAAATATATTTTACTTAAAAATAATCAAACCTATAGGATAATGGTTCACATTTTTGACCCATTGCATAAATTGGATAGATTATCTTACATTTTAGGACATAACATTAGTATCTTTCCTTTCCAAGTATGCCAAGAAAAATCTCAACAAGAAACATGTTAGTCATTCTTCTAATATATTTCCTAGTTATGAGAGTCTCTTACTTCAAGATAGTGAAATTGTTGACACATTCCTTAAATCCACATCCCCTAATATCTCTCCTATTTGTGAGAATGTTTTAGTGAAAGAGGATGTAATCATAGATAATCATGGAAATCGTATTTTCTCTTCTCCCAATACGTCTCCTACTTGTGACAAAGGTATTTTGGTGTTAGAAGATACACCCATTGAGAGTCATGAAAATATTGAAATCTCTTCTTTTAAAAAATATCCTACTTGGAAATATATTATGGCACACAAGAATGAGACCATTAATACATTTCTCAACATCACTTTACCTAGTCTCCATTCATCTCCCACTTGTGAGAATTCTTTAGTGAAAAAGGATGAAATCATGGACAATCTTGACAATCACATTTGTTGTGAATAAGATAGTTTGGTGTTACAAGATACACTCACTAAGAGTCATGAGAATCTTGTTTTTCCCTCTCCTTGTTATATATAGATTTCAATGCTTGCATTTTAAATATCGAGGAAACTAAAATATTTGAAAAAATAGAATTTTATCAATTTTTATTTATGAATTTGATAAAATGCTATGACAAAATTGAAAATGAATATTATACAATTTTGTGATTAAAGAAATAATTTCATGAGATTATCAGTTAAAGGAACTGATAAATGGACAAGTGTAAGAATGTATGTGCAGGAATAGGTCGAAGGACGAGAACTTGATTGAGGTAGGCACACTTAGCCGGATGACCATGGTAAATAAGAATGGAATCTGGAATCTCACACATCACAGTAGATCATGAAATTTGCATATGTTTGAAAAGTTGATAAATTTCATCTTTCAGTGTGATAATTAAAATTAGTGAAGAAACAAATCAATGCATTCTTGTCTTATCCCGTCTATTTCAAAATTGATATTTAATAAAGTCAAAAATTCTCCCCAATAAGTGCAAATATCATATGAAAATGATTGCATTATTGTTCTTTCGATGAGATTGAAATATGTATATTGTATGAGGAAATAGGATGAATAAAATGTACATGTATGTTTGAATAACATATCTTGAAAGTATGTATATACATGAGAAATTATCTTATGTGAGTTAAATCAACGTATATATATACATATATATACATATATATACAAATTTATATATCTACATGTATGTAAATGTTTATCATTGATTTAATTTTATTTTCTTGAAAAATAATAATAAAATGTGGCTAAGAATCTGTAACTCCCATAATGAATGGGATAAGGGGGCCAATCCCTCTCATATGGAAAAGCTACAGCCAACGCTAGGAAGAGGAGGAAGTGGGTAGCCAGGTAAGAATATGGTGACAAGAAAATGAATCACCAATATCACCAAATTTAACAGAGAGATAATGGTGGTCAAGGGAAAAGAAAAAAACATAGATTTTTAGCAAGAAATCAAGACAAGAGATCAACAGAGAGGAAAAAAGCATGGTACTAAAGGTTGTTGCCAAAATCCAATGGAAAATCACTAGAAAACTAAGATAACAAGCTAATTTGAATCCCCATTGTTGGTTTTTTTTTTAAACAATATCATACTTTCGTATGCATTATCTGAGGCACTAGAATGCATTTTTATGGTTTAGGAGTTTGTGAAATGCCTCTGTTCAATGACTTATGTTGTTTCATGTTAGCTTGTTGGGGGTCAAAGCCACCATGACAAGCTTGTTATGTTATGCTTTCATGCATGGGTATCAACTAAGAACCCGTGATGGGTTTCACCCTGATGGTACCTTCAAAATTTTCAAATTTTGAGTGCCCATGTTGAACAATTTGATATGCACACTCAGAGGTGCCCCTAAAAAATCTTCCCCAGTGACCTATTTTGGAGGGTCATAAATCAGAGCCCATTGATTTTCATGTCAAATCCTTTGGTGGGTGTACTCATGTGACATATGTGAACATGTATGTTTGATTTCAGCTTTCTGTGATGAGTTTTGACAAGGTTTTGAAGAGCAAAGCTGAAGGGTTCTGGGACATTTTTGTTGTTTGCATACTCATAGTTTTGCAAAATGGCCTCCTGTTCAAATTGATATTTCACAGTTGGATGATTACCATGACAAATGGATTGATTCCCTGTATCCCCCCCACATTCATATTCTCCCTGGTCTATTTTTAGCGTCACAAGATCTGATTTGATATTTTTACTAGGTCAAAAGCAAATGCAATTTATTTTGATTTTACATCTGTATTTTCAGAATGTTTCAAGGTGGTCAAATTTGACCCCTAATATCTTTTGATGAATATGGATTGGTGAGGATCCATCTTGCACACATACTCAATGAACCTAAATGACCTTGAGTTTCTAGTGGTAGCTTCCCAAGAGGTCGTTTGATATTTTTTCAAGGAGGTGACTTGGTGAGCTTTAATTGGTTTTTAATAGGTGTAGTTGCAGAAAAGTCTAGGTGAGCCACTTTTTCAATTAATATCTTGCGCCTCATGATGAATTTTACTGAGCCATTAGCTGCAATAAATTCTCGGGTCAAATGTCTACATGCCTACTCGGTTTCAGGCTCATAGGATGAGTTTTGATGAGTCATTTAATTGCTTTCTGATTGTGACTAGGTCAAAATTGGTGTTCTGGAAACTTTCAAATTTTGAAATTATCAGGGAAACCCATTTCTCATTTTGGTATAAAACCTCTCCAGCTCCATTTTCATCAAAAACAAAGGTCATCTGATACATTATTTTAATGCATTTCAGTCACGACAAAGACATCCAGTTTACAAAGTCCTAGAAATCTTTCAGCAATGCAAGTTTTGAGGAAATGTGTTTTCTCTAAATAATTGATAATGTCCATACGCAAATTTTCACGGCTCTAGGTGTCATGGTTTTCTTGCAGTGAATTTTCCTTTTTGGACGACAGGCATAATTAAAAATTTGCACACTCTCTAATGTTTCAAAAATGTTATGAAAAAATAAAAAATTGCACATGAAAAAGGGAGGAATTATGGAAAATTAAATATTACAAAGTTTTATAAAGTTATACTTTATAAAATTGATTTTTAATTGCATGACAGTCTCTCCCAACCAGTGGAAGCTCTTGTTGACCACAACATAAACACACTTGGAAGCGGGGATTGGTGAGAATGTTGGGAGGAATTCAAACATCTATAGGAATTTTAATAACATTTGTAAATATTTTAAAAGCCAAAGAAAATATTAAATCAAACACTTTTCAATGTTTTGCTTCACAAGAAAGCTTCCCTACTAGCTGATAGGGAGGGGTTGGAAGAATCACTCACCGATTCCTGCTCTAGGTCTTGCTTGCAAGACCTCCTTGGTGTCTTACTTCACCACCTTAACCTTTAAGGCCTTCAAGTTTAGGTACCCCTAGTTCTCCTGGCCAACCCCACTACCATCACAAATTCAACCTACCAAGTCAATCTTGGTGCAATTTCTATAACTCTTCCTTAGCCCTTAATCTACCCTAAAGGCTCCAAACCCCCAATTTAAAGAACTAAAATTTGTAGGAGTGTGGGGATGCCTCAAAAGACTTCATTCCATCCTACTATGGTACTTGAAATTCCACTTGACTCCATCTCTCAGTCACTTTCACCAAACCCTCTTTTTAAGCCTAAAAAGGCTACTAGCCCTAAGAGCCCCAATTAGGTCTCCTTCTCCAAGAAAACAGGTTGGTTCTCTCAATATTTCCAAAGAACCCCCAATATTTCTTTGAGATTCCTACTTCATGTAAACACCTCTCAAAGATTTTCAAGGTCTTAGGTCTCAACTATCCGTACGAAGCCCTAACTTGAAAATGAGCCAAAACTAGGTCTTTTAAGCTCTTTTCTGGCCACTTCCAAACTGTCAAACATTTCTCACACCAAATGGATTGATGGAGCTTTCTCTTGATTACCAGGTCTTGGCAAGACTCACATCTTCCTTCTCCAAAAGGAAATTTATCAAAAACTTATCACCCCTACAAATTATGTGCTCTGCACTCAAGTCTTCCTAGCTGGGCATCTCCCTGGCTCGCCTAGGGCAAGACTTCCATAGTGGCTCCTATACTCACAAAAACCCTAAATCCTACCATATTTACACACATGGAATCTAGTCACTATTCCCAAAGGGCCATACAATTTGTACGGTGGAAAAGTGAACTAAATCTCCATTTCCTCAAAACTGTCTAGTTCAGACCAGCAACAATGTAGAATCAAATTTATTTACAAATAGTGCTTGAAAATGAATAAGAGAACTAATTAATAGCACACAAAGCTTGAAGATTAACAACTCTACATCCTACATTAGTTACAATGCCATTTTAATCCATTAAAGCGGCACTTCAAACAAAACTCAGGAAAACTAACACACAAAACACACTATTTTCTTGATTTCAAAAACTTCAATCATAACAAAGATGCTTCCAACCCTGCTCTCAAGTCGAGGCACACCCTATATAGGTTAACAAGAGTAGTTATGCCTCCCCTTGGTCGGACATGTCAGTTACAATGTGGCAAAATTGTAAAATGTACCATTTTGCAACTTTTGCCAATTTTCTAGTAAATTAAGTAAAATGAGTTTTTAAACTCATCCACCCTTTCCACTCCTTAACCAACTAATCACTACTGAACAAGACATACTCTTAAAGCTCTAACTCTAACTCAATGGTCAACATGACCTTCATGGTAAACATCAAAACAAAAATGCATCCTAGACTTCCTATTTGCCTAGTGTTTCCTAGGTGCTCCTGCACCATTCTCCCCCTCTCTGCACAAACACTAGGAGATGTGAGGAGAGATTAGTGACACATCAATGCCCTGCTTCTTAAACTAAGCTTCATCTATCCATGTAGCCTCAGACTCTATCTTATCCTTCCACTTGATGAGGTGCTCCATGTACACTTTATGCCTTATAGATTTCTTCACCCTTGAATCCAAGATCCTTTCTGCCTGAAGCTTGTCTTGGGTAGGTAAGGCTATATTGATTACATCCTTGAAGATATCCCTACTATTCTGATCCATGTCATTGATTGTTCTGTTATATCTGATCATATCAGCTACATTGAACACTGGTGAAATCCCTAAATCTACAGGTAGTTCCACCTTGTAGGCATTCTTTCCATATTTGGCTAATACCTTGCATGGTCCCACTCTTTTCATCTACAACTTGGTTGATATCCCCTTCTGCAACCTAGACTTGTTGAGGTGGACCATAACATAGTCTCCTACTACAAATTGTAGATCCTTTCTAGATAAATCCACCTTCTCTTTCAACTTTTGAGTAGCCTCGGTGACTGTCTTCTTCACTTGCTCCTGAATCTCCTTCATGGTCTGAGAGAAATCCTCTACATGTCCACTCCTATGCTGCATAGCTCCTAGGTCTCTAAGCTCACACACACCTCTTGGGTGCATCCCATACACTATTTCAAAAGGACTCTTCCCTATGGTCTGGTTCACACTATCATTGTATGCATACTTAGCTTGTGATATAACCAAATCCCATGTTTGTCCATACTCTTTGGTTAGGAATCTTAGAAGGTTACCTAACACCCTATTAACCACCTCTATTTTCCCATCGGTCTGAGGATGGTAAGCTGATCCAAAAGGCAGGTTGGTACCTAATCTGCTCCATAGAGTCTTCCAAAAATGACTCATGAACTTCACATCCATGTCTGATACAATGCTCAATGGCAATCCATGGATTCTCACAATCTCTTTGAAGAAAAGATGAGCAATATAGCTAGCATCATGTGTGGTCTTGCAAGGGATAAAGTGACTCATCTTGTTAATCTATCTACCATCACATAGACACTATCAAACCCTATCTTAGTCTTAGGGAGTCCTACAACAAAATCCATGCTAACACACTCCCATGGTCTGTTGGGAATGGGTAGAGGTTGATACAAACTTGCATTACTAGCTCCCCCTTTGGCTTTCATAAAAACTACACACTGCTCCACATACCACCTAACATCCCTTGGCAACTTGGGCCAATAGCAGAACCTTTGCACTAGTTCCATTGTCTTTTTGATGCCAAAATGACCACTAAGACTACCATTGTGCTTCTCTTGGATGAGATTCTCTCTCATTGATCCTCTTGGAACACATAACTGATTCCCCTTGAATAACAATCCACTTTGCAATGTATACTCTGAGTATTGACTATGAAAATGATTCTCAAAGTTAGAACATACCTTGTAGGCCTCCAAGAAGTCTTCATCTTCCCCATAGAGATCCTTGAAACTTTATATCCCAATGCTCTTGATCTGTATCTCTTGCACTGTCAGCAATCTTCTGCTTAGTGCATCTGCCACCTTGTTCAACTGTCCCTTCTTGTGCTTGATGGTGAAAGTAAAAGCTTGGATGTATTCCATCCATTTCAAATGCCTATTACTCAACTTCTCTTGAGTGTTGATATAGCTAAGTGCATGATTGTTAGTAAAGACTACAAACTCTTTGGGTAGAAGGTAATGCCTCCACTTCCTAAGTGACTGAACTAAAGCATACAATTCTAGGTCATAGGTAGAATACTTTGTCTTAGCTTCATTGAGCTTTCGCTAAAGAATGTTATAGGCCTGCCTTCTTGACTTAGCACTCCTCCTACTGCAACTCCACTGGCATCACATTCCATAGTAAACAACTTGTCAAAGCAAGGTAACAAAAGTATAGGTTGAGTTGCCACTTCTTGTTTCAGTTTCTCAAAACCTTTCTCAGCTTCTTGAGTCCACTTAAACTTAGTCTTTAAACCACCTTTGATTGTATCTAGGACTGGTGCACATATACCACTAAATTTCCTTATGAATTTTCTATAAAATTGAGCCAATCCATGGAAACTTCTTACCTCTGTCCCTGTGGTTGGTGTAGGCCAATTTAGGATAGCTTCCACCTTGCTTGGATCCATCTTCAATGATCCTTTGGATACTACAAACCCCAAATACACAAGCTCATGTTTGAAGAACTCACATTTCTCTAGGTTGATGGCTAACTTCTCTTCTTGCAATCTTCTAAGAACCAACTCCACATGATTTAGATGTTCTTTTGTTGTCTTACTAAAAATGAGTATATCATCAAGGTATACCACCACAAATATCCCTGTAAAATCATTGAGCACTTCATTCATGAGCCTCATGAATGTGATAGGGGCATTAGAGAGGCCAAATGGCATAACTCTCCACTCATACAACCCATCAGTTGTCTTAAAGGCTATCTTCCACTCATTTCCTTCCTTGATTCTGATCTGATGGTATCCACTCTTGAGATCCAACTTGGTAAAATACTGAGCTCCTCCAAGACAATCCATCAAGTCCTCAATCCTAGGAATAGGGAACCTATACCTAATTGTGATTCTATTTATTGCTCTAGAATCAGTGCATAACCTCCACTTACCACCTTTTTTGGTTGCTAAGACCACTGGTACTACACATGGGCTGATGCTCTTCCTAATTAGTCCTTGATATAATAACTCCTGCACTTGTATGGTTACCTCTAGATTTTGATCCAGTGTGAGCTTATAAGCTGGTTTATTTGGAAATGAAGCTCCTGGTATGAAGTCAATTTGATGGCTAATTAATCTCCTTGGAGGTAAGGTTGTTGGTGTTCCATCACTCACTATGTCTTTGAACTGTTCTAACAACTTTTGGACTGCTCCGGGTATGACTGTTTTCTCAGTCTTGTCCTCTTCCTTGGGTTGTAGCATGACCACATATCCTTCACCTCCTTGATGTAGGTTGTTAATGAACTCTTTGCCACTTCTTAATAAGACACTAGGGGTCTTTGGCTATCCTTCTTCCTCATTTGACAGTGACTACAACTTGAATGTCTTTCCATCCTTCTTGAATGAGATAGTATTGGCTTTTCCATCATAGATGGCACCTCTATCATACTGCCATGGTTTTCCCAATAGAAGATGGCATGCATCCATGGGTAATACATCACAAAACAACTTGTCCTTGTACTCTCCAATGGAGAAATCCACCATTGTATGCTCATTGACAAGAACACTTTGTCCTTTGTTCAACCATGTCACCTTGTAGGGATTAGTGTGGGGTATTTTCTCTAATTTCAACTTCCTTACTGCCTCCTCAGAAATGATGTTATCAGTTGAACCTGAATCCACAATAACCTTACACACCTTTCCAAGTATTTTGCATCTTTCCCTGAATAAGGCTCTCCTTCGCTTTGGTTCTTCTTTGACTGGTTGTCTGATTAGAACCCTGTTAAACATCAAGTTCTCTCCCATTTTTTACTCAATGTGACTAACCTCTGGTGACTTGACACTCATAGTGTCTTCTTGTGCATATGCCACTCTCTTCTCAGTATTTGATGAAGATGCTTTCTCTAGGCACATATAAGCTGGATGACCTACTTGACCACAGTTGTAACACTTCATACTAGAAAATTATGAGTTACTTCTGCCTACTCCTCTTCCTTTATTTGAACCTCCTTGAGGTCCTCTACCTCTTCCATAGCCTCCTCTAGAAGTTGTCTCACTTCCATGCTCTATGAGTTTAGACTCACCCTAATTTCTTTGTCCAGTCCCTCTACCTTGATATACACCTCTATGTCCTCTTTGATCTCTGCCTTTACCTCTGCTCTTAGAGGCCTGGTCTTGTTTCCTCTTACTCCTCTCTTCAATCTTTATAGCTAATTGGTAACATTGGTGTACTATCTTAGGACTTAGAAGATTCATCTCCTCTTGGATGTTCCACTTCAAGCCGTTAAGATACCTAGCCACCTTGAGACTTTCATCTTCTAAAACATTAGACCTCATACAAAGTTTTTGGAACTCCTCAATGTAAGTGTTCACATCTTGGTCTCTTTGCCTCAAGCTTTGACTTTTCTTGTGAAACTATATTTCAAAATCATCTGGCATGTATGTTTCTCTCACTTTTGAAACATACCTTTCCAAGTAGAAATAGGCTTCTTGCCTTCCTTTTCCCTCTCTGTCTGAATGAACTTCCACCATGTCAAGGCAGAACCTCTTAATCTTGACTTTACCACCTTCACCTTTTGTGCTTCAGTGATTCCATCACATTCAAAATGGTTTTCCATTCCCTCTATCCAATCCATGACTAGATCAGATTCCATTTTCCCACTAAACAGTGGTATGCCTTCAAGTGCTTTTCCACTCAAAGCCTTCAATGCCTTCAAAAAAGGCTCTTCTTTCAAAACAGGGTCAGGTTTAGGGATCTTGTCTTCCTCTGCAACCTCTCCTTTCTTTGGTACCCTTCCTTCAAACTGCACATCATTCAATGCTTGCTCAAGTTGGTCTATTCTTTCCCTCAATAGCCTATTGTCTTCCTCCTGTCCTTCGACCATCTTGGCCAATTCTACATTTGTCACCATGATGGTAAAACCACTAGACTCAATCTGAAACATACAAAAGTCAATCCCAAATCTTTTGCTGCTCTAATCCCAATCTGATAGGGAGGGGTTGGAAGAATCACTCACTAATTCCTACTCTAGGTCTTGCTTGCAAGACCTCCTTGGTGTCTTACTTCACCACCTTAACCTTTAGGACCTTCTTCAAGTTTAGGTACCTCTGGTTCTCCTGGCCAACCCCACTACCATCACAAATTCAACCTACCAAGTCAATCTTGGTGCAATTTCTATAACTCTTCCTTAGCCCTTAATCTACCCTAAAGGCTCCAAACCCCCAATTTAAAGAACTAAACTTTGCAAGAGTGTGGGGGTGCCTCAAAATACTTCATTCCATCCTACTTTGGTACTTGAAAGTCCACTTGACTCCATCTCTCAGTCGCTTTCACCAAACCCTCTTTTTAAGCCTAAAAAGGCTACTAGCCCTAAGAGCCCCAATTAGGTCTCCTTCTCCAAGAAAATAGGTTGGTTCTCTCAATATTTCCAAAGAACCCCCAATATTTCTTTGAGATTCCTGCTTCATGTGAACACCTCTCAAATATTTTCAAGGTCTTAGGTCTCAACTGTCTGTACGAAGCCCTAACTTGAAAATGAGCCAAAACTAGGTCTTTTAAGCTCTTTTCTGGCTGCTTCCAAACTGTCAAGCATTTCTCACACCAAACGGATTGATGGAGATTTCTCTTGATCACTAGGTCTTGGCAAGACTCACATCTGCCTTCTGCAAAAGGAAATTTATCAAAAACTTATCACCCCTACAAATTATGTGCTCTGCACTCAAGTCTTCCTAGTCGGGCATCTCCCTGGCTCGCCTAGGGCAAGACTTCCACAATGGCTCCTATACTCACACAAACCCTAAATCCTACCATATTTACACACATGGAGTCTAGTCACTATTCCCAAAGGGCCGTACAATTTGTACAGTGGGAAAGTGAACTAAATCTCCATTTCCTCAAAACTGTCTAGTTCAGACCAGCAACAATGTGGAATCAAATTTATTTACAAATAGTGCTTGAAAATGAATAAGAGTACTAGTTAATAGCAAAAAAAGCTTGAAGACTAACAAATCTACATCCTAAATTAGTTATAGTTCCTGTTCAATCCATTAAAGCAGCACTTCAAACAAAACTCAAGAAAACTAACACACAAAACACACTGTTTTCTTGATTTCAAAAACTTCAATCATAACAAAGATGCTTCCAACCCTACTCTCAAGTTGAGGAACACCCTATATAGGTTAACAAGAGTAGTTATGCCTCCCCTTGGTCGGACATGTCAGTTACAATGTGGCAAAGTTGTAAAATGTACCATTTTGTAACGTTTACCAATTTTCTAGTAAACTAAGTAAAATGAGTTTTTAAACTCATCCACCCTTTCCACTCCTTAACCAACCGATCACTACTGAGCAAGACATACTCTTAAACCTCTAACTCTAACTCAATGTTCAACATGACCTTCATGGTAAACATCAAAACAAAAATGCATCCTAGACTTCATATTTTCCTAGTGTTTCCTAGGTGCTCCTGCACCACCAGCCCATGGAAGCTCTTGCCCACGTCAACAAAGTCTTGCAGGGAGGAAGGGAGACCCTAGAGCCGGTGTAAGATGGGTTAAAATGTTTTAAAATTATTTATTGAAACTTTTGGGGGCCAGGCTAATGTTTTGTTTTTACTATCACAATCTTTGCGCAACAGAAAATTTTGCAGCTAGGAATGTCTGTCGGGAAGTGTGGAAGCATCGTTTTCCATGTATTTTTGCAGAGAATGGTGTTGGATGCTCATTGTTGATTCCTCCATGTGATTTGAGTTACTTTCATCACCATGAAGAGGATTTTTTATTGTGGAAAGAGCAAAAATTAAAAATGAATCACGTTTTTGTGTTTTAGGTAGATTTTTGTACTCATTTGCAAGCTAAGAATCATTGTTGTAGTCTACAAAAAGATGCCCAAAAGATTTCTAATGTCTTGGAGGAAAAATTAACATGGTTTTTGATGTTTTTAAGTGTCTGGTGATGCCAAAAACGCCCAAGACTCACAAAAGACAACCTACAGGCATTTTGAATTATCAAAGGAGTTGAGAATGGAGAAGATTTGCTAGCCATCCTGCCAGATTGAAATATTATTTTATAAAAGGCAGCGGGGTGCGGGAAAGCTTTGTGGGCCTATGCAAAAGTATTGAAGTCATTAATTAATGTTTCTTTTGATGGTGATTATTTTTTTCCCGGTAAATAAATTGAGGTTTTCAACTATTAAAAGGAAAGGAGAATAATTTTTAAATATAAGGTGAAATTTAGTGCACAGGTAGAATTTCATTTTGCCGAGTTAAGTAACTTTTTAAAATCTTCACCATTTTAAAAGTTGTGGTAAAGAAAGTGTCATGAGAAAAATGATTTTAAAATCTTGATTAAGTGAATTAATTATTCACTTAATAAGAAAAGGGTCTTTTTTTTGCGAGAAGGGCTTTTTCATTGATAAACTTATTTTTAGTTGCAGAGGAACAAAAGAGTAAAAAATGTTTTGGAGATAACTTTTCATTGCAGGGTAAAACAGAAGAGGAGGTGAAATCTTTTGCAAACAAAGATACTTTTCAACTACAAAATGAATGATAACTCTTCATAGTATAAGATATTTTCAAACAACAAGGGATAGATGAGGAAGTTCATCATTGTGGGGAACATTTTCTGTTACAGAGGGTGAATGAAAGATGCATGAATCAATGAGCAGATTGAAGATTCTTCCGGAAGCAAAGGAAGTTATAGATCAACAAAGAAGAATGGATTCAGGTGTCAACTACAGATGTAGTTTTGGGGTTTCTCCTTCTATATCTTTTCTTCTTCTCTCATTTGTATAGGTTCCAAAGTTCTAAATTAGGAGAGAGGGTAGAATACTGCTAAGTCTAAGTCGTAAATAGAATATGTAAATTGTAATAGTTTTATTTTATGAGCAAGTGGTAACCAATTTGTGCATAAATAAATTACTGTTCATGAAGTTGTCTTCAAATTTGTATGTTTTTAATTATATGAATTCAATATATCAAGGATATGTTGATTTTTTATTGCAATCTCTTTGCAGTTGTGTGATTTGTGTATGGGTTTCTTCAAGTAAAGAATTAAATTCTATATGCAAATTACTGTGGGTTTGAAGGAATGAAATGGATTTTTAAGTATGATTATGCAGAAATATGAGAGGTTACATTAATGTAAGACATTAATTATTAAAGGGCCACTAATTTGAAATAAGTTGTTTAAATTTGCATTCATGATCTTAGATTTGACTCCATGCCTTAGGGTCAAGCACTGATCTATGATATTACCCATATCATTTTCAGAAACAATCTAAACCATTATAAACCCTTTTACTTTGATGTTCATTTGCTTGTTGTTTAAGTTATTTGTGTTCTATATATCTTTGTGATATTTGAAAGAGTATAGAGGTTGAATTTGAGAGAATTTTATCTATTAACCCTCTATGTGTTTGATATGAAGATATCTAAGTTGTGTTCTGAACAATGTTCAATGCAAATAGGATTATACTTGAACCTGGTAGAATATAAAATACCCATCATTCATATACCTGAGAACTATCGACTTTCATATGCTTATAATTTGTTGTGTGGCATGAGTTTATCATACATTCAAGCCTATAATTAGGAACACCCTCTTCAGTCATAAGGAGCTCAAAGTGTAGAAGGATTCCATGGCCTTGTTCGTTGGCTTTTCTTGTCTTCAATCTCTTGATAGTGCAGATTCCTTGTCCTAAAAACTTAATCCCCTAGTTTAGGCATTATGTTTCTACTTAGGATTGAAGGTTGCAAGAAAAATAACTAACAAATTGGTGACTCTACTAGAGAACATCAGAAGAGTGTCATTTGGAGAGATTCAAAAGTTTGTTGAATCTGAATATCTAGATGATATTTTGAAGTTTTTAGACCTGGAAGTGGTTTTGTTGCAACAGATTTCAAATAATTTATGTGTGACTCTATTGTGGGAGAAGACCGAGAAGGAAATTTATTTTTGAAGGAGCTTCATATTGCTTGAAGTTTGATCCTCTGTGAAGAGAGGTGCTAACTCTATCAAAAGAACCTGATGAAGATGTGAATAATTTTTAGATCTACAAAGATTTCCAATCAAGAAGGAAAATTTACAGCAGCTACAACATACCCATGTATTTTCTGTATTTTGGTTTTCATGAAGCATAAATTTGTATATGAAAATCATATTTGATAGTTTGAAAGAATTTTGATTCCCTATTAAGTGAATTAAGAACTAAGAAAGGGAATGGTAGTGGTACTTTTTTTATACTTCTGAGCTATAATTTGAAGCTTCTATGTTGTAATGAAGAAGTATGCTTGTTCTTGAAATATGCACATTAGAGAGATCCTAGATGTAGATATATTTGAGTTATGCATTTTAACATTTTAAGGTCATGATAAAAGAAAGAAATAGGCCAGTGATCAACCATAGAGTTGATGTTTGAATTTTGTAAAGGGGTGTAAGAAAATGTATCATTCACTTGTACATCCCTGTGGGGTGCATGATGTAAACATGAAGAGTGTGCAACCCCTGTCATGTCATCAAAGAAGTTTGTCTGTTGAAAGATACAAACCATTGAATTTTAATGGTGTTCAAGGTTTCTCAAACCTTGTTCCTAATGAAGTTAGGGAATGTCTACCAAATTTCAAAGGGAAAAGATTAGAATCAACATTTCAACATTTGCAATAATTTTCTGATTTGATGGGAGATTATGAGATAAGTCATGAAGATGTTGTCATGAAGTTCTTTGTTCAATCTCTAAAGAAAGATGCTAGAGTTTGGTTTTCATATTTTCTAGTGTGTTCTATCTCTTCATGGAATGTATTCATGGCAGTATTTATAGAACAATTTGGAGAAAGAATTAATCAAAATTCAGTGAGACAAAAACTTAATAGCATCCAGAAAGAATAAGATGAGTTAGTCCTAGCTTTCAATCTTAGATTTTCAAAAACATTAAGTGACATTCCTGAAAGTATGAGAACAAATGATGTAATATATTTGATTGTATACTTCGGTGCATTTGATGAAGAAATGAGTTATCTTCTAAGAGATAAAGAGCCTCCAACATTACATCAAGCGTATCAAATTGCCATGGATATTGAGAATAATATGAAATATTCAATGATGAAAGGATACATGGCTGCAAGTGTTGGTTATCCTAGCACACCTCATGCAAATGGAATTCATGGATCAGATAATAGAAATGATTGTCAAGATGATGATGCTTCTACTGTTTCAATTTTTCCATCACTACAACACACAAATCATAGTGAACTCCAAGTTGAACATCAACAAAATTTGATCAAAGCTGATCAAATATATTTTGTTCAAGAATTGTTTGAAATGAAGAGGCACAAGGGAGAATCACCATATGATTTGTTCTCAATATTTTTGGATGCTTTGTTGTAGGTCCCCAAAATTCTCAGACCTAAGGATTCAACATGTATTGATTTATTTTATGAAATATTTGAGCCAGGGCCGAGTACCTTGCTGAAGGAGTCGAAACCTCACAGTTTTGATCAGGTACTTGATTGGATAAAGATTGTAGAGGGATCCAAGTGTGACTATGCATAAAATATGATGTCTCAAGATGTTAATGGAAGTTGTCCTATTGAAAAAGATCAGAAAACAATGCAAACTAGTGAAAAAGGGTATATCAGAAAATGAACATCCATCTTGCTATATGGATGAAGATAGTGATTGTAATTATCCCACAAGTAGCATATGCAGATCTATATACCAGTGATGAAGATAAAGATACACTTGCAGGTGTTGCTAATTTCTCATCACAAATCAGTGGTCAAGATATTGAAGATGAAAATCTAAGCATTCACTTTGAAAACTTTGAGCATAATTTATGTAGCGATGAATTTTCTTGTGATGAGGATCATGATGAGAGTAAAGTTTATGATTATTTTTCTGAGGATTTTGAATGCTCTTATGAGGATGATCTAGAAATATTTTCTTCACATGAAGGAAGGAATGATATGAATGTTCATGAAGTGACTTGTTCACAAGTGAATGAACAAATCCTATTTGATGCATACTTGAAATATAACTCAGGTTTTCCATCAATGGAGCATGTTAATTGTATGAATGATGATAAATTTGAAGATGAGAATGTGTGTGTTCATTATGTGGGTTCAATTATTGAATGATCAAAATATACATCATGACAAGCACATAGATCTCAAATCAACATTATTACCCATTGATAATGTGAAACCGTTTGATGAATTTTCAAATTATGTTGATATTGCAGAACTTTTTGGTCTATGTGTAGAGTAGCCAGATGATGCAAACAATGGTGGATCTCATGTTAGTGAATGTGAAATTGAGTTCTTTGTTGATGTTCCTTATCTTCATAGTATGATTATGGAATTATTTTCATCCATTGAGGAAAGCATTTATTTGAAGAAAAACAAAGATGCTTGTTCAAGTGACAATGAAAAAATTTCAAATAATAGTGAGTTTTTGGCACATAGGTCAATATGCCTATCAACTAATATTGCACATGAAAGTGTTTTTGTTCATCTTATTAATCTTGAAAGTGATGGCATTCAAAGTGATTCAGGTATTCATATTGACATTGTGGAGAGTAATATTGAACATGTTATGAAAAATTAATGTGAAATTTTTGGCTCAGGGTTAAATTTCAAATTATTTGAATCTTTATTTGAAACATTCCATATGGAATTGCATAGTTTTCTGAAGAATGAATTTGACATTATGTGTGAACCTAAGATGGAAATCAATTTTTATGCATTAGAGGTTGATGTTTTTCCTGAATACCTTGATTTTAATGTAGATGAAGGTATTATGGGTGTTGATAAATCTGATTTTCAGAACCTTGAAGCATGTGATGATGTGACTGAGTTGTGTTGTTGGAATGATAATAAATTGACATGTGGTGCAATTCAGTTAAAGGAATTTCAAATGTGTGAGCATTCTTTTCTCAACACACAAGAGGATTGCACACTATTTTTGAGGTATGATATCTTCTTTAAGCATAATCATTATGAGGGGTAAATTGGTGCAAGAGCACCTACACCTTGTGAAGTCTAAGTTGATACCTAGGTGTGTATTTTGTTATTTTATGCTTAATAAGGTCTAAAGGACTAGACATAATGTAATTTGAAAGGATTTTGAGTCATTTAGTTGAATTTATCAGTTTGATTCATAATGAAAAAGCCATGTGAAATCATGAGTTTTAAGGGACATGGGGAGTAGGGTCTTAGTCCATGTTAAATAAGGTCTCAATGACCATTTTCAATGTATTGGAGGGCTTAATAGGTCAGTTAGGTGGTATTTGCAAAAATCAAGTTGATCAAGTTGTAATGGGATAGTGATTAAGGGAAAAAATTGGTAAAATTGTCATTTTTAGAATCTAATTAAAGGGTGGTTATGGAAGTTGAACGCCCCAAGAGGTATTTTTCAAGTGGTAGCATGATATATTGTTGTAATATCTCGAAGGGGAGGCTGTTGAAGAAGTTTGGAATGAGTTTCTAATAAGAAATTTGTTGTTTTTTTATGTTTTCCATTAAGAAATTGCTGATCACAAGCATTGTACGACCTATACGTATTGTTCCACACTCCAAGCATATAATGTATGGATAGATAATTAAATAATATTTCTTTTGGCGTTTGAATGGTGTTATTTCATTGAGAATCGAGTGAGATATCCTCATTTTACTGGTGGGTGGTCTGAAACCCCATGTTTTTTCTATTTTACTGAACTTTGCAAGCATTGTACAGATCTGTACCACCACCATATGCTCTGAGACTTATATAATATTGTAGGGGAATAAAATAGCTTTCATTTAAATCCAGTTAGAGGTTCTAATATTGAGTTTTGAGGGAGATCTCTTCATTTTTCTGGGACTGCCTATTTCTAACTAATTTGAGGGTTTGATTGGTGTAAAAGTGATGTTATAGCCATTCCACCTACTGTCCAGCCCTGTAACTCGGTGGAATGACTTGTTTCATGGTATTTTACATGTACCAATGGTTTGGGAGATAGGAAATGCAACTTTTATGGTTTTAGGGTGATGCCCTAGGGTGTTTTCATGAGTTTCCATGAGAAATTGAGGAACTAAAGTAAGGTTTTGGAAAAATGTGATTGGAACTATATATGTGATAGTGTTTTGAGTTTTCTAAGGTCATTTTATGAAGGTGTGAGGCACTAGAATGTTGTGATTTGTCTTGGAACCCATATTTTCATTAAACCCTCCTCAAATTGGCTTAAAATGAGGTTTTGTGGTTTGGCTAGTTGGAGTAAGTTTCTCTCGAGGAAAACTATGTTTTTGGGAGTTTGAATACATTTTAATTTGCTGCCACCTCTGCATCATAGTGGTATCAGAGCAGGGAGTAGGTTTTGGTTTGCATTTTGCAGGTTGAAGAAAAGGAAAGGTTGACAAGATGCCTCCAAAGAGCAAAGATATGGCTAAAGAGATGAGGGAGATGAAGGAAAGGCATGCAAGAGAACTCAAAGAGTTGGAAGAGAGAGTCATAGCCCTGGAGACAAACAAGAGAAGAGATGCTGAAGAGAGTGAGCCAGAAGAAGAGGAAGATGAGGAGTTTGAAGACATGGAAGAAGAACTTGATCCAGAAGACCAAAGAATGGCAAAGTTGTTGAAGGCAGTGAAAGGTGACAAGCCTAAGGTAAAACTTGATGTTTCTAAATATGGTGGTAGTCTAAATGATGAAGAACTACTTGATTGGATTGCTGCATTAGATAACCATTTTGAATGTGAAGAAGTTCCTGAGGAGCAAAGAATAAGGATTGCAAAGACTAAGTTGCAGGGTCATGCTTTGGTATGGTGGAATTACTTTCAGTCTGAGAGGAGGAAACAAGGAAAGTCTAAGATCACATCATGGGACAAGATGATATCTAAACTCAAAGGTAAATTCTTACCCAAAGATCACCAAATTCAAATGTTTAAAAAATTGCAAAGTTTGAGGCAAAGGGAAATGGATATTAAGTCCTATACTGAGGAGTTTTATAAATTAAGTTTGAGGTCTGGTCATCATGAGAATGAAGATGAAAAAATTGCTAGATATATTGGTGGTTTGAGGCTTAATATACAGGATGAATTGGTTTTGGCTAACCCTAGGAGTGTAGAGGATTGTTATCAAATGGCAATTAGGGTGGAGGAGAAGCTTAAAAGGAGACAAGAGAAAGTAGTAAGAGGAAGAGGTGGTCCTAGTGCAAGAGGAAGAGGAATACCTTCTACATCAAAGCAGCCAAATGAAGATCAAGGAGAAAACAAAGGTAAAGATCATAATGATTCTAGAGGTGGTTTTGGTTTTAGAGGTAGAGGAAGGTTTGGTATTGGTAGAGGTTCTAATGATTTTGCAGGAAGATGCTACACA
Organism: Sequoia sempervirens; assembly: GCA_007258455.2. Classification (NCBI taxonomy): domain Eukaryota; kingdom Viridiplantae; phylum Streptophyta; class Pinopsida; order Cupressales; family Cupressaceae; genus Sequoia; species Sequoia sempervirens. Next base: position 102,748,309 of record VDFB02168118.1, read on the forward strand.
TGCAATGAGTTTGGCCATCCTTCATGGAAGTGTCCTGAGAGGGTTGGTAGTTCTTCTAGTGGAGAAAAGAAGATTGATAGAAGAGCACAATTGGTACAGGAAGAGGAGTGTGAAAGTCATTGTTCTCCAAGTAGGAATGCAGATCCTGAGGTTGGGGAAATGTTGATGGTGAGAAAAACAATCTTGAAGGCAGCAAAAGAGGAAGCACCTTTGCAAAGGAAAAGTCTCTTCAAGACAAATTGTAAGTGCAAGGACAAGGTATGTAGAGTGGTCATTGATTCTGGCTCAACTGAAAACATGGTGTCATGTGAAATGGTCAATAAGTTAGGATTGAAAAAGATTCCTCATGAATGTCCCTATAAAATCTCATGGTTAACTGATGATCAATCTTTGTTGGTGAATGAAAAGGCTATAGTGGATTTTCAAATTGGTGGTTATCATGATAGTGTTGTGTGTGATGTTCTTCCAATGGACTGTTGTCATCTCTTATTAGGCAGACCTTGGCAATATGACAAGAGGGCATTGTATGATGGTAGGGAAAATACTTACACCATAGTTCAAGATGGTCATTCTTTTGTGTTAACTCCTCTTCTAGAAGATGCTAAAGGTAAAGCAAAGGTCATAATGTGTGGCAAGAAGGAACCTATAAATGTAATGAAGGAGAACCAATTTTCTGATGTTGTTCACTGTTTTAAGACTGAAAATGTAGGTATAAGGTTTGATGCAGGGGTAAAGGAAGTGTTGACAGTGAGTTTGCATGAAAGTGTGTTAATAGGAGCCATTGAATGCCCTGTAGTCAAGAGCAGGGTTGAGAAACAAAAAAAGTTTGCAGAAAATACAGTGTCTAAGTCTGATTTGACAGTGACAAAACAACTTGATGAGGTAGTGAGTGCAAGACAAGTGAAATTTGGTAATGCGAAAGAGGATAAAGTTGTTAGTGCAGGGGTACAAGAGGATGGTGACATGGCAGGTCTAGGGGCATTACAAAAAAATAAAATTAAGCAGAGGCATGCAGGTCTGATCACAGAGATAGTAAGGCAGAATGTGCAAGGAATGGTGAGGAGCTACCCATGTATGGGTGGAGCAAGGAAGAGAGCAGGTTTATATGATTCTAATGTTTGTTTGTCTACAGGTCTAAGGCCTAGAACAACACCAAATTTTGATCCAGGACTAAAGAGATTAGTACCAGGTCTGAAGATGCTTGAAGCAGCAATGAGAAGGCCAAGAACAAGTTTCCACTCTTGGGGCAAGAGTCTTTTTTATGGGGGGGTGTATGGTGCAGGAGCACCTACACCTTGTGAAGTCTAAGTTGATACCTAGGTGTGTCTTTTGTTATTTTATGCTTAATAAGGTCTAAAGGACCAGTCATAATGTAATTTGAAAGGGTTTTGAGTCATTTAGTTGAATTTGTCAGTTTGATTCATAATGCAAAAGCCATGTGAAATCATGAGTTTTAAGGGACATGGGGAGTAGGGTCTTATTCCATGTTAAATAAGGTCTCAATGACCATTTTCAATGTATTGGAGGGCTTAATAGGTCAGTTAGGTGGTATTTGCAAAAATCAAGTTGATCAAGTTGTAATGGGATAGTGATTAAGGGCAAAATTGGCAAAATTGTCATTTTAGAATCTAATTAAAGGGTGGTTATGGAAGTTGAACACCCCAAGAGGTAGTTTTCAGGTGGTAGCATGATATATTGTTGTAATATCTCGAAGGGGAGGCTGTTGAAGAAGTTTGGAATGAGTTTCTAATAAGAAATTTGCTGTTTTTTTATGTTTTCCATTAAGAAATTGCTGGTCACAAGCATTGTACGACCTGTACGTATTTTTTCACACTCCAAGCATATAATTTATGGATAGATAATTGAATAATCTTTCTTTTTGCGTTTGAATGGTGTTATTTCATTGAGAATCGAGTGAGATATCCTCATTTTACTGCCGGGTGGTCTGAAACCCCATGTTTTTTCTATTTTCTTGAACTTTGCAAGCATTGTACGGATCTGTACCACCACCATATGCTCTAAGACTTATATAATATTGTAGGGGAATAAAATAGCTTTCATTTAAATCCAGTTAGAGGTTCTAATATTGAGTTTTGAGGGAGATCTCTTCATTTTTCTGGGACTGCCTATTTCTAACTAATTTGAGGGTTTGATTGGTGTAAAAGTGATGTTATAGCCATTCCACCTACTGTCCAGCCCTGTAACTCGGTGGAATGACTTGTTTCATGGTATTTTACATGTACCAATGGTTTGGGAGACAGGAAATGCAACTTTTATGGTTTTAGGGTGATGCCCTAGGGTGTTTTCATGAGTTTCCATGAGAAATTGAGGAACTAAAGTAAGGTTTTGGAAAAATGTGATTGGAACTATATATGTGATAGTGTTTTGAGTTTTCTAAGGTCATTTTATGAAGGTGTGAGGCACTGGAATGTTGTGATTTTTCTTGGAACCCATATTTTCATTAAACCCTCCTCAAATTGGCTTAAAATGAGGTTTTGTGGTTTGGCTAGTTGGAGTAAGTTTCTCTCGAGGAAAACTATGTTTTTGGGAGTTTGAATACATTTTAATTTGCTGCCACCTCTGCATCATAAATAAATGTAATAAGACTATGTTTTCATATGGTCTTAATCATTATCCTCATATGCTACCACTTGCTACAAAATCAGAAAATGAAGGGATTGAAAAAAATTAGGTCTATGTGATTTGATTGCCATGTGACAACAAAGCTAAAAAGGGAGTAAGTTCTCAATTTTTCAAAGGTAGCTTGTCACTTATGTTTGGAAAAATGCAGTTACTCATGTTGTTGTGGTTCGACAGAGGTAAGTATGGATTGAAAGAGATCAGTTCTTTCAATAGGCTAGATTTTGACAGAGGAAAACATGGGTTCTTCTTTTCATTTGGTGGCATGGGTCCATCAAATATGGTTTAAAATTTTGATTAAAACTCTGTCACCCAATGTTCTTGCGCATGGTTTTCTCTCCCAAAGATTTGGAATCTCACCATGCCCACAAGGGGCATGCATCCGTAGTTGGAGCCACTAATGGAACCTTAAAAAAATTCAAATTTTGAGTGCCCATGTTGAAAGATTTGATTTGCACACTCAAAAGTGCCCCTGAAAAATCTACCCCAGTGACCTACTTTGGAGGGTCATAAATTGGAGCCCCTTGATTTTCATGTCAAATCCTTTGTTGGGTGTACTCATGTGACATATTTGAACATGTATGTCTAATTTCAACTTCCTGTGATGAGTTTTGACAAGGTTTTGAAGAGCAAAGATGGAGGGTTCTGGGACTATTTTGTTGTTTACATACTCATAGTTTTGTGAAGTGGCCTCCTATTTAGACTGACATTTCACAGTTGGATGATTATCATGAAAAATAGATTGATTCCCTACATTCCCTCCACATTCATATGCTCCCTAGTCCATTTTCATAATCGCAAAATCTGATTTGATATTTTTACCAGGTCAAAAGCAAGTGCAATTTGTTTTGATTTTACATCTATGATGAGGATTTCATTTTTTTAGTAGTTTCTCTAGGTAGCTCCTGACAACTCCTGAATAGTTCCAAAATAGCTCTAGATAGGTTCAAATTGCTCGTTAAATCTTTGAATTGCTTTTATATTTTTGTTTCTTTAGCTCCAAACAACTCCTGAATAGTCCATAAACCTCAAGATATGCTTTTAGGTACTTTTTCTTCTTCTTTTTTAGTGGATTGAGTAAAATGAAAGAAATTTAAGTTGAATAAGAGTAAAATAATAAATTAAATACCTAATTTTATCTTAGTTTTCCATGTAACCATCATGCATGAGTTGTAGTTCACTTTCTCCATGCTACAAGCAAAGAATTTCTTCAAATTTTGAGAGATACAACTTGATCTTTTATATTGAATACCAACTCAGATTGCTTCATCATTATTTTTGCTGCACTAACCAGTCATCCATAATGCCAAAATATCTGCTACAAGTTTTTAGAGAAGCAAACTGTATAGAAAATTACATGCTTACAACCTTAGAGAAGAGGAAATAGTATGTGCAAAACACTTATTTGCAAAAATCAAACATCCCCTAACCTACTCTACTTAATGATGTAGAGAGGTTACACATAACCATTAACTGTTCTGAAAAATATCTTCCCTTTCCCAAAGTATGTTTCCATGCGTTCAATTTTTTGAGAGAAGAGAATGAAAAGAAGATGACAAAATTTTTGAAACTCAATGCTTCACCTTCCTTTGAAGTGGAAACCTTCTCCATGATTTCTAATTATAGCAAATACATGGGCTGATTGGAGAGATATTGCAATCCTTCCTTCTGATCTGTTGCATGCATGAGTGGAAACAGCTCCTTGTTCTTCAAATCTCTGATTGGGCAACCCTCCTTTGACTTCAAAAATCTAATTGGACAACCATTCTTGGACTTTGAAGGTCTCCAAATAAGTATTTTTTTGGAAAGCTTTTGTAATGAAGATAAGATCTCTTCATTGTATTTTTCACCTCTTGAAAGCAATAATCCATCAATTCTTTCCTTAAAGAAATATTCTTTGTTATGATTTGGAGTGATGGTCCTCCAACTAAAGATATTTTGAAAAAAATAGCTGGTTTTTCCTTTAGATCTGGAATTTTGGAGTTTTGATTTTGTATTTTGGGGGGGGGATTGAAAGAAAAATCCTTTTTGAAGAACTTCTAAATCTAAAAGGCTACCAAATTGGTTTTCCTAATTCCATAATGACACCTATCCCCAACAACAACACCAAAAATTATGGGTTCATTGTAATCCTCATCATTTAATTTATCGATCCAAGGTAGTGTCCATGGTTGTCTGCAAGAGAGAAAGTAGAAAACTTGCTTGAAAGTCTATTCTACTTGCATAAATAAATCATATTTTCATGAAAGGAAAGTTGCATGAAAGGGGAATAATCTAAGGAACACTTTCAAGAATTGAAAAGATAAACTACTTCACACTTTCTAGAAATGAAAAGCTTGTTTGAATTCAAATTTACTCTATAAAGTCGGAAATATATTGCTGGAAATAAAACTAAAACTATCATATTTCTTCAGGCTAAAAAAAATATTTCTAATCCACCCCCTTTCTCAAATGATTACATTATATTTATAGAATTTATATTCTATATCTATCCAACCAATCCACTAAGAATGTGGATCCAAGATCCTATTTTTGAGGGGTTGTTTACAAAACTTTAAAAAACTGAAGTTGTTGTCCTCCATCATGCCATCTTTGTCTTAGTCATTTTTTGTCACGTACTGCTCCTTCCATGATGTAAATTACGCTAAATGTTCAAAAGGGTTTTTAGCCCTTCTAATCTATTTTCCAGATCATTTTTATTTTTTTGAATTTCATTGAGAAACGAGGGAGGTATCATTGTTTTACTAAGATTGTGTTTTTGACAATTTCTAGGCACTTGATTTTTATGAAGTCTTCAAGTGTTGAACATGAATGAAGGAATTATTCTTCAGTTCAACTGACCAAATCATTGATCCTTAGCATGAATAACATGCTATAATCATGCAACAACATTTGAGTGATGTGGTAACTTGAGTTATCTTTTGTGGAAGAAGGAAGCATGAAATTTAATAAATGTGAGAGATCTTAAAACTCAACATGAAACAAATACTCATCCCATTAATTTAAGAATGACTGATGCTCCATGATTTTGGATGAATGTAGGAGTGTGTTGGGAGTCTTCTCTATCTTCTCATTATTTCTTCCAAGCCTTCTAAAGCTGTCAGGAATTAACTACTTCAAGTGTCTAGAGCTCTCTACTACAAGTGTCTATGAAGCTCTTTATTGTCATGAATTATTTAATAATGTATTCACCTACATTATAGTATCTTACACACACTTATGAAGTGATATTAGAAAAAAATTAGATGACATAGATTACCAAAAATAAACCAAACATTTACTTCATATTATACTTTAAACAAGCTAAAGAAATTTCAATCATTACTCAAATCCACTTTAACACTAATGCATTAGGAAGAAATAGATGATTTTCTTTGATAAAATATGAGACAATTTATGGCCTCATCAATCTGCATTTTCACAATGTTTCAAGGTGGTCAACTTTGACCCCTAATATCCTTCAATGAATATAGATTGGTGAAGAGCCCTCTTGCACATATATTCAATGGACCTAAATGACCTAGTGTTTCCAATGGTAGCTTCCCAGGAGGTGATTTGATATTTTCTCAAGTAGGTGACTTGGTGAACTTTAATTGGTTTTTTACAAGTGTAGTTGTAGAAAAGTCTGGGTGAGACACTTTGTCGATTAATATCTTCCGCCTTAGGATGAATTTTACCAAGTCATTTGTTGCACTAAATTCTTGGGTCAAATTTCTACATGCCTACTCAGTTTCAAGCTCCCAAGATGAGTTTTGATGGGTCACATTTAATTACTTTCTGACTGCGACTAGGTCAAAATTGGCGTTCTAGAAATTTTCAAAATTTCAAATTATAAGGGAAACCCATTTCTCATTTTGGTATAAAATCTCTCCAACTCCATTTTTTTATCAAAAAACAAGGTCATTTGATCCATTATTTTAATGCATTTTAGTCACGGTAAAGGCATCTGACAAGCCAGTTTACAAAGGATGTCCTAGAAATCTTTCGGCGATGGAAATTTTGAGGAAATGAGTTTTCTCTAAATAATTGATAATGTCCCTACACAAATTTTTGCGACTCCAGATGTCCTAGTTTGCTCGCAGTGAATTTTCCATGTTTGGATGGCAGGGGTAATTAAAAATTTGCACTCTCTAATGTTTCAAATGATAATATTTAAAATACTTTGAGTATTTCAAATGTTATGAAAAAGAAAAATTTGCACGTGGAAAGGGGAGGAATTAGGGAAGATTAAATATTACAAAGTTTTATAAAGTTATACTTTATAAAATTGATTTTGCAGTCTATCATGTGAGCCTGTGGAAGCTCTTACTGACCGCAGCATAAAATCACGGGAAAGTGGGGATTGGTGATAATGTTGTGAGGAATTCAAACATCTATGGGAATTTTAATAACATTTGTAAACATTTTAAAAGCCAAATCAAGTATTAAATAGAACACTACAATTTTTGCTTCATGGGAAAGCTTCCCCACGAGCCCATGGAAGCTCTTGCCCATGTCAACAAAGGCTTACGGGAGGCAGGGAGAGCCTATAGCCAATGTAAGATGGATTAAAATATTTTAAAAGTCTTTATTGAAACTTTTGGGGGGCAGGCTAATGTTTTGTTTTTACTATCACAATTTTTTCCTAACAACAAATGTTGTAGCCAAGAATGCCTGCCAAGAAGTGTGGAAGCATTGTTTGCTAGGTATTTTTGTAGAGATTGGTGTTGGATGCTCACTATTGATTCCTCCATGTGATTTTAGTTACTTTCATCACCTTGAAGAGGATTTTTTTATTGTGGAAAAAGCAAAAATTAAAAATGAATCACGTTTTTGTGTTTTAGGTAGATTTTAGCACTCATTTGCACGCTGAGAATCATTGTTATAGTCTCTAGAAAAATGTTCAAAGGATTTATAATGTCTTGGAGGCAATTTCAACATAGTTTTTGATGTTTTTAAGTGTCTAGTGATGCCAAAAACGTCCAAGACTCACAAAAAACGACCTGCAGGTATTTTGAATTATCAAAGGAGTTGAGAATGGAGAAGATTTGCCTGCCAGCGCACCAGATTGAAATATTATTTTATAAAAGGTAGCGGGGGTGCGGGAAAGCTTTATGGGCTTGTGCAAAAGTATTGAAGGCATTAATTAATGTTTCTTTTGATGGTGATTAATGTGCCTGGTAAATAAATTGAGGTCTTCACCGATTAAAAGGAAAAGAGAATAATTTTAAAATATAAGGTGAAATGTAGTGCACAGGTAGAATTTCATTTGTCCCAGTAAAGTAACTTCTTAAAATCTTCACCATTTTAAAATTTGTGGTAAAGAAAGTGGCATGGGAAAAATTATTTTAAAATCCTGATTAAGTAAATTAATTATTCACTTTATAAGCAAATAGTCTTTTTTGCTGGGAGAAGGGTTTTTTCACTGAAAAACTTATTTTCAGCTGCAAAGGAACAAAAGAGTAAAAAATGCTTTCACGAGAGAGCAAATAATTTTTCACTGCAGGGTAAAATGGAAGAGAAGGTGAAATCTTTTGCAAACAAAGATATTTTTCAACTACAAAATGAAGAAGAATGATGACTCTTCATAGTATAGTATATTTTCAAAAAATAGGGCATTTATGAGGAAGGTCATCATTGTGGGGAATATTTTTTGTTACAGAGGGTGAATGCAAGATGCATAAATCAAGGAACATATTGAAGATTCTTCAGGAAGTAAAGATAGTTATAGATCAACAGGGAAGAATGGATCGAGGTGTCAACTGCAAATGTAGTTTTAGAGTTTCTCTTTCTTCTATATCTTTTCTTCTTCTCTCATTTGTATAGGTTTTGAAGTTTTGAACTAGGAGAGAGGGTAGAATAGTGCTAAGTCTGATTCATATATAGAATATGTAAATTGTAATAGTTTTATTTTATGAGCAAGTGGTAACCAATTTGTCCAGAAATAAATTATTGTTCATGAAGTTGTCTCCAAATTTGTATGTTATTAATTATATGAATTCAATATATCAAGGATATGTTGATTTCCCATTGCAATCACTTTGCAGTTGTGTGATTTGTGTATGGGTTTTTTCAAATAAAGAATTAAATTTTGTATGAAAACTATTGTGGGTTTGAGGGAATGAAATGGATTTTTAAGTATGATTATGCAGTATTATGAGAGGTAACATTAATTTACGACATTAATTGTTAAAGGGAAACTAATTTAAAATAAGTTGTTTAAAATTTGCATTCATGATCTTAGATTTCACTATATTCCTTAGGATTAGGCACTGATCTATGATATTACACAAATCATTTTTAGAAAAAATCTAAACCGTTCTAAACCCTTTTACTTTGAAGTTCATTTTCTTTTTGTTTAAATCATCTTTGTTTTACATATCTTCATGATATTTGAAAGAGTATATAAACGTTGAATTTGATAGAATTTCATCTATTAACCCTCTATGTGTTTGAGATGAAGATATCTAAGTTATGTGTTCTCAACAATGTTCAATGAAAATTGGATTATGCTTGAACTTGGTTGAATATACAATACCCATCAGTCATATACCTGAGAACTATCCACTTTCATAGACCTGTAATTTGTTGTTTGGCATGAGTTTATCATACATCCAGGCCTACGATTAGGAACACCCTCCTAAGTCCTATGGAGCTCAAAGTGTAGAAGGCTTTCATGGCCTTGTTTGTTGTCTTTTCTTGTCTTCAATCTCTTGATAGTGCAGATTCCTTGTCCTAAACACTTAATCCCCTAGTTTAGGCATTGTGTTTCTCCTTTGGATTGAAGGTTGTAGGAAAAATAACCAACACACCCATCCTCTCATCCTTTTGTAGTTCGATGCCATCCGACCTGACCCATGTTCATGTATGTCATTTATCAAACCTCTGTAAAATGAGGCTTTGGATACACATCACTCCTTTTGGTGATCGTCTTACATTGTTTTATGTCACCTTGTGGGCATCGAGCCTAGAAGGCTAAGCAATTCACAATGCTCGACAATGCCAAGCGTGAATGATATACATCATTCACCTATATTGCCACCACCCTGGGGTGATAATCTATGGCGATAATGAGCCCCACTAATACATGACCGACCTAAGTTAGTCTTTGTTACTTTGGTGTATGCATTTTATCCCACTCTATGAAAATACTATGTGAATAATGAAGCCATCATTTTGTCTTTTCCTTCATCAAACGATGTTAATGTTCGCTACATGTTAGATAGTTAAAATCATTCTATATGAAAATGGGAATCAGCCATCTCTCTCTGCATTTTTATAAAATCCTTAGCTCCTTCATGCATTGAATGATGCATGAGTATGTAAATAAACATATATAACAAATACACACATAGATATATCCATATATATGTGTATATATATGTATATATGAACACATAATCTCACTGTCACTTCTTTCTAGTGATATAACCAAGGTCAAGAATGACTCATTTTTGTTTTATGTATGTAATATTTTGAGGGGTGTTAACAAATAATGAAGAACAAAATGATGCTTCAGTACTCTTGAAATAAATGAAGGTTCTGTAGGAAATGATGGAATGTTATCAACTTCATAATAATAGGTCTTTCGACTACCCCCTTATGAAATTTCATCCTACTAGAATAAAGCATTTATATTTACTTCAAGGGTCAGTGTAGGATCATGGGGGTCCAAAATAGGCCTTTAAGTGGCAATAAAAATTTAGAAAAATAGAGTTAGACAACTTGACATAAGAATTTGAATAAGTTATTAATATAATTTGAAAAATATGTTAGAATAGAGTTTGTAGCAAATTGAAAGTAGTTTCTAAGATATTATTCTTCTTTTAGAAAAGAGTAAATCTATTTAGTGAAAGTTTGAAATTTCAATGCAATAGTACTAAATTTTTAGGAAAAATAGCAAGCAATTGTATGTCTGACCAACCTAAGTACAAGCAAAAATAATGTATTTTTTTGAAACTTTCAATATAAGTAGAAGACACATGTCTGGATGTGTCAATTTTGTTTTGTAATTTTTTTGCAAGTAAATAATTAGTTATGAATTTTTTATTAAAAAATTTAAAAAATATTAAAACATGTTTTTCTGACCACCATAACTTCGTCAAAAATTTATGAAATTCAATTTTTCTTTTTCTATATCCTAGAATATGGGAGGCATAGAATGTGACACATCTTTCATATTCAAAAAATATGAAATCGTTTAAGAATTATAGATGTTTTACAATCATCCCATCAATCACGACTTTAGTCAAAATATATGTAGAAAATTAATAATAATTATCTATTTAATTCCAAATAAGGCATATCTTATATTTTTGGAAATTTGATTATTTTCTCAATTAACCCTTTTTATTTCATCAAATTTGGATTAAAAAAAGTCATCACTCACTCTTTTTGTCATATTGCCATTTTTGGACCCCCATGATCTTTCACTCACCCTTAATATAGAGATGTTCTTTTGTGAAAATATTGCAATGATAACACCAAAATTGAACAATGAATTTGCATGATTGATCAGATTAGAAAAACTTAGAATCTAAATTGAAACTAAATGAAGTTTTTCTTTTACTTTCTTGTTGAAATGATAATCCTCTAGTAAAGGTTACTATGATGAATATAGATCAATTATCATAGATGAATGTCTATGAAATAAATGTTTAATGGAATTTCTAAAGAGAATAGATTTCATTGAAATATCAAGAAAAATGCATGAGAACATGTTTATTATCTTCTCTGAATATGATTTTGTTTTTCTTGTGTGAAGGTAGAATTTCCTTTTCTATTCAAAATGTATACATATTTTTCCAACTAAGTTCATTTATAGGCATATATCTACGCATGCATAAAAAATTCATTTATGCATGAGCACATACATGTGGTATACCTTCTGATTCATCTTGATTAATATTTGAGTATGAATGTTTAAAATTGACTGCAAATCTAAAGGAAGTGTAGTGATGGAATAGTATGGATTTGCAACATGTAAATGGTAGATTATGATGAATTAATGAATGGTTGAACCTGATTAAATGACTTACTTGTGGTAAATTAATGGAATTGAATGATACATGAATTCAATGGTAGACTGTAGCACACTAGAATATGTTGCTAATATATGGTATAAAAGGGAGGGTTACCCCTTTGATATGATAAACTTTTCTTCTAGAATTAGGTACTAGAGAGTGTAGATTTTCTTTTCCAAATCTAACCAGAGTTGCATTTTATGCACCATGAGCTTGTCCAAGCTTTGTAGTCATTTTTATATGTATATATGGAATAGATTGTTATATTTATCCTCTCTCTAATTTATTTTGTTTACCTAACATGGAACTTGCATATTCTAATAGTAGATAGAAATGCATGTAGTTAGGCATGCACAGATTCCACCTTACAAACTATATTTATTGCTAAGTGTTTCATGTAGGGTCAGGTATTCTTTGACTGACTGAAGAATTTTAAGGAAGCAATGCTTCATGGTTGGGTGGAAAAGTACCTCAATTATGTTCTCATCCACTAGTGAAGGCAAGTTATCATAAATGAATCATATCAGAATTCTATTATGTAAATGTATCATTGATGAGAAAGAATAAATTGATGTAATAGAAAGAAAACTATGTAATTGAGAATTGATTTTGAGGCATTAATTGCTAGGTCAAACTTGTATGTGACTATTGACATTTGAAAATGAATATTCTTTTATTTCTGATTTATTGGTGATTTATGAACATACAATTGCTAAAGGGAATTAGCTATGGAATTTTTTTCATAAATATTAATATTCATAAAGTCAATATTGGTTTAATGACAAAAATTTAGTTGAGCATGTTACATTTGGTATCAGAGCTCAAGGTTCAACTCTAGGCCTATGAGCCAACGATGATTGAACTAGGGAATAGTAGACCCTTAACTAGATTTGAGATACCTAGAGAATGACCAAATTTGAATTGGTTGCATGAAAATGGGAAGGTCCAAGTTGGGAAGAAAGAAGGGAAAAACCAATAGGGCTAAGAAAAAAAATTGTTATTGAGGAGAATCCCAAAACTGAAGACCAGCCCAAGATTTTTGACAATGAAACTCTAGCACATGCCCTTACACATCTCAAGATGGAGAGAGGTAGAAAGATAGAGGAGACCAAACAAACTCCTAAGACTAATAAACCCTCAACATTTAGAGATTGACCAATAGGATGTGGACCAAATACACCACAATTGACTGAGGAGGAGAAGGAGTGTTTGCACGCATGTCCTACCTCACCCAAGAGGGGAGATGTAGATTCAGATGAGGATCTTGAGGAATGTCCTCTTTTCAATAATGAGGGAATTGCTTAGAACAAAAATAATCTTTTGTAACTTGCATGTTGTTTACATTGTATTTTGAAGATGTAATAGCATAAGCATAAAATCTTGTTCTTAAATTCTAAATGTGATTGTGATGTAGGTTGAATGTGAGTCACTATGGTGACCACCAGACAAGATGCATGTGGTAGTGGACAGGACAATGATCAGAGCAAGAGGCTAGAACAAATCTTGGAACTCTTGAACTAGAATGAATCTTGAATGGACTATTTGGAACAAGAGCTTCAAGGGGTGTGAGAAGATCAAAATCTCAGGAATGAGATACCCAAACAAGGATAAGGGAATCACAATTGAGGTTGGATTGAGGAAAAACTAGGAAAATATCTTAAGAAGGTAGCACCATTAGAGTTTGATGGAAAGGTCATCAGAGATGGGGATGAGGCCTAGATCGTAGAGATGGAAAAATATGATGGGATTTGCAACCTTTCAGATCAAACCAAGGTTTTTTGGGTAACATATCAATTGTCTAGAGATGCAGCTACTTAGTGGACCAATGTGAAGGTCGAAGGGAGACTTTCACAAGAGGGAATTACTTGGGAGTTTTTCCTTGAATCTTTTAGAAAGAGGTGTCTACCATAGCTTTTCTTCAACAAGAAAATGACTAAATTTTGGAACCTAGCCCAAGGCAGCCTGATGGTAGTACAGTACTAGGAGAAGTTTACTAACTTCCTTAAGCATGTTCCACAACATCAATCCGATTAGAATTTCCAGATTCGAAAGATTTTATTGGGATTAAGACCCCACATTGGAGCTAAAGTGGATCTTCACAATCCTCATACTATGGTATAAGCTTTTGAGAATGCTATTAAGCAAGAGAATAAGTTACAAAAGTTGTCCAATCTTCCCTAAGGATAAGACTCCAAGCCTCGGTTCAAAACCAGAATATTTTGGAAGGGTGACAGACATAAAGGAAACAAGTCCCGTCATATTAGAAGCTTGAAAAGGGAAGGTGACCCTCTAGAAAAGGAAGAAGGCAACCAAGGTAGAAGGAATAAAAGGGCTAACAAGGGCAATAATGGATACAATAGCACCTAAGGACACTCAAAACAAGATAAGTTTGGAATTCAAAAGGACCACATGATAGATGTTATACTTGTGGGGAGATCATTATGCATATAATTTCCCTCAAAATTTAAGGTCACAGAAGGAAGGAAACCAACAGTAGTCCCTGCAACACAAGATCCATACAATGGTGGATAACAGGCAAGTAGAGTACCAAGCTTCTCCGATATTATTAACGGGTAAGCTCTATGGCCGAACAATTTTTATTTTGATAGATACTAGAGCTACTGAGTGTTTCATAGACCCTAGAATGATTTATAAGCTACCCATTCAACCTGGATATATGAAAAATTCATGGTCTATTTAGTATGGGAATCAATCAATGTGGGAAGTAGATTCATGTTTCTTTTGTAGTGTGTTGGAACTTCCCAACTTCATGACCTAAGTTAACCTTTATGTTGCACCATTAGGATCCTATGATGCAATCTTAGGAATCAACTAGTTGATTGATCATAAGCTATTATAAATTGTGAGGATAAGATCATGATTTTTATGGATGACTATGGGAACCCCGTTGAGATACATGGGGTATAACATGTTAAATAGGTGTAGGACAAATGAGAGGGGGGTGAATCAGTTGTCACAAAATTTAAACTGAAGACTTCAACACTTATCAATTCCACAGCCACACTATTATGTTATTAAGAGCATGAAACATAAATAACAGAAAGTAAATCAACACAATGAACACTAGACTTTTACATGGAAAACCCAATAAGAGAAAAATCATGGTGAGGGTTAACTCACAATATAAAAAGATTGTAAAACTGAATAAAGAGGCTCACTACCCAGAAGAGGACTCACTGTCCAATTACAAAGGCTCACCGCCTATAGAAAGGACTCACTATCCAACAAGGAGGCTCACTGCCTATAGATACAAAAGAGGAAAAAAGATCCACCACAACAATTAACACACATCTGTAGCTTTGAATAAGGATTGTAGAAAACTTTAGCTCACTACATTCAAGAATCTAACACCATGAAGTACTACTGTCTCAACTCACTCACACACACACACTTCTGCTCTCATGATTTGTGGCTCTCTTTCATCACTTTGCATCACACTGTCATACAACTCATCACAATTCGACTTGCTTTTATACCATCCTCAACCTTTGAAACTTTCTCCAAGGTTGGCCACAAATACCTCATTTCATAAATTCCAATAAGGTCAGCAACTCAACATTCCCACAATGGAAAGGAATGAGAGTGGACCAATAAAAATTTTAGCCAAGACCAAAAACTAATGTGTCAGATTAACCACACACTTCGTCAATTTAATTTTATTCTTCGAATGAAGTGTAAACACTAGGTTGGCCAAACCTAATGAAAACACAAATGAACATTGATGTACATGCTTCCCAACAAGAAGATGAAATGTGGACTCCACAAAATGCTTCATTATGCATGATAATATATCATAGATTTCTTCAGATAAATCAACAACAAATGTAATATGCTTCAAACACTGAACACCTCTCACCAGTTCATCTAGACTGTGCAAACCCATACTGAAACACTGAAACATGACTTCTGGATCACCAAACTTCAACCTTCTTTGCCAAAACCTAGAGAACACCATCTCAAGGAATATCCTAGAACTGTAGGATCTAAAAAAAAATAGTGGAGGACTGTAAAGCAGATACATTTCTCTTAGTCCACAAATGATCAACTCTACCAAAACAATTCACACACCGGTGAACATAACTTTCATGTACTATCACACCAAAAGCTAAAACATAGGATATATCACCACAACATCACCATTATCAACTCTTAAAATTTTCACAACAACAGGATCAACATAGGAGAATCATGGAACACATACTAGAGCACATTATGAACACATTCATAACTTTGACTTCTCTTCTTTATTAATTTTCTCAAAAGCACTTGGAAACTCATCAACACAACACATCTGCAACGACATATTTAGATAACTCCATGTACTCACAACATCTCAACAACATCTCAGCTATACATGTACAATTTGTAGCATATTGAATTGTGTTGACATCAATGACTACATTAATGACAACACCACTAGACTAGCTCATACTTGCAACAATCTCCCCCTTTGTCATTGATGGCAACACATGATGTGAAAAACCATCAAATACAACAGCCTTCACAATATCCCAGGAGAATGCCTTCTCTTCCTCTGCAACTATTTTTCACATGACTTTCTCTCCCCCTTTGACATTAATGGAAAATACCAACAACTCTGATCACTCCCCCTTAGGAGCACACTCATACTGCAATGATGAAAACATTTTCTACTCCTACGGAGTAGACCCATTTATCAATCTAGATAAATAAATAATCTATGAATTCACTGGACTGATGCACCTTCATGTGTGCTTAGTTCAGAGGGCCAATGACCACAAACATCTCCCTAATATTCTCAAAAGTATCCTTCAGAAGAGCCTTAGTAAATATGTCTACAATTTGTTCCTTTGTGGTCACATACTCCAATCTGACTTCATTCTCTAGCACTTTTTCTCTTAGGAAATGATATTTGATAGATATGAGTTTTGTTCTTGAATGCATAACTAGGTTCTTTGAAATGTTTATTGCACTTAAGTTGTCACAGAAAATAGAAATAGGCTCATCACATATTACTTCAATGTCTTTCATAGTTTGCTTCATCCACAAAACTTGTGTGTAGCAGGATGCTACAACAATATATTCTGCCTCTATAGTGAATAAATAAATCAAGTCTTTCTTTTTACTCAACCATGAAATCAATCTTCCACCAAGAAAGAAAGCACCATCACTGGTACTCTTCTAGTCATCTACACATCCGGCCCAATGAACATCAGTGTAAGTACTCATGGTGAAATCACCACTCTTAGGATACCATGATCCATAATCCAAAATACCTTTAAGATATCTAAATATTCTCTTTACAATTGTAACATGTGCTTCTTTAGGATATTTTTGGAATCTGGAAACTAAACATACTGCATGCATAATATCCGATCTAGTAGCAGTAAGATACAACAGACCACCAATCAAAGATCTTTATTTGCTCTGATCGGTATTAGCAAATTCATCATCTTTTCTCAGTTTACATCCGGTTACCATAGGAGTACAAACCGGTTTGGAATCATCCATCCCAAAATTCTTCAAAAACTCTTTTACATACTTAGATTATGAAATTAATATCCCTTTATTAGTTTGATTCACTTGTAGACCAAGGAATACATTCAATTCACCAATCATAGACATCTCAAATTCTTTATGCATCTCTACATCAAACTTTTTACACATTCCTTCATTTCCACCAAAAATGATATCATCAACATATACAACTACTATCAACATCTTATTACATTGCACTTTGAAGTAAATATTGTTGTCAACTAAACCTTTGTTGAATCCTTTCTTTGTCAGGTATCTATCCAATCTTGCATAACAAGCTCTGGGAGCTTGCTTTAATCCATACAATGCCTTCTTCAAC
Organism: Sequoia sempervirens; assembly: GCA_007258455.2. NCBI lineage: Eukaryota > Viridiplantae > Streptophyta > Pinopsida > Cupressales > Cupressaceae > Sequoia > Sequoia sempervirens. The sequence goes on from VDFB02168118.1 coordinate 102,765,808, forward strand.
TTACAAACCATGTCTAGTTTGTCAAATAATTAAAACCCTTCAAGTTGTTCCATATACAATTCTTCCTCCAATTCACCATTCAAAAATGCTGACTTAACATCCATCTAATACACTTTGAAGTCCTTGTGGGCAAGAAAAATCCAAAAAAATCCTAATAGCTTCCATTCTAGCAACAACGGAAAATTTTTCTTCAAAGTCTATACCTTCAACTTGTGAATATCCCTTGCATACAAGTATTGCCTTATTCCTTAAAACTTTTCCACTTTCATTTAGCTTATTTTGGAACACCCATTTCAAACCAATCACATTTTTATTCACATGCCTAGGGACTAGTTCCCATGTCTGTTTATTTTCTATCTACTACAACTCTTCTTTCATAGCTTTCATCCAATTCTCATCTTCACATGCTTCACTCATAGATTTAGGTTCAACTTTAGAGAGAAAACACAAATTATCTCCAATTATCTTTTCCTCTGGACGATTCTTCTGTACATACTTAAGAGTCTTAATAGCAAGTTTTGGAGCTCATTCTCTTCTTCTTCTTCCATTTGTTATTCTTTCTCTTCTTCTACTTCCTTCTACTTATTCTCCTTAGGTACATTTCCACAGATAGGATCATTAGGTTCAACTTCACTTATCTTAATAGGTCTACATATGTTTTCATCAACTTTCACATTAGCACTTTCAACAATCTTTCTTAATCTTTTATTAAAGCATATGTGTGCTTTGCTAGTAGTAGAGTATCCAAGAAAGATTCCTTCATCACATCTAGCATCAAACTTTCCAAGATTTTCATCATCTCTTTTAATATAACGTCTTCTTCCAAATACCTTGAAATACTTCACAGTAGGAGTCTTACCAGTCCATAACTCAAAATGATTCTTTGTGTTGTATCTACTATGAACTCTATTAAGAACATAAATATCAGTATGTATTGCCTCTCTCCAATACACATCTGGTACATTTGATTCTTTCATCATGGTTCTAGCTGCTTCTTGTACTATCGTGTTTTTCCTTTCAACTACTCCATTCTGCTAAGGGGTTCTCGGAGTAGAAAACTGTCTTTTTATGCCATGTTGTTCACATAATGCATTAAATTGACCAGAAGTGAATTCTCCACCTCTATTAGATCTCAAACACTTGATTTTCAAATTTACTTCATTTTCCACTCTTTCTTTGAATAACTTAAACCTATCCAGAGCCTGAGTCTTTTCTCTAAGAAAAGAAACCCATGTCATTTGAATATAATCATCAATAAGTAGCATGAAATACCTATCACCATTCAGGCTTCTAGTTCTAGTCGGACCACAAATATCAGTATGAATTAACTCAAGAATTTCAGTAGTAGAGTGCTCTTTTCCCTTAAAGTTTCATTGATTTTGACCAAGTTATCAAAATTTGCATGTCCCATTCTTCGGTGTCATAACCAACTTTCATTGATTTGAGATACAAGGCATTGACCATCAGCTCCCTTAAGATGATAGATGTTTCCATGAGTTCTTCTTCCAGGAGCAACCATATCTCCATTTTTCAATCCTTTTCTGATTTCATAGGTATTATTCTGAAACACAAGTTTAAAACCATTGCTACACATCTAACCAACACTCAGAAGGTTATGCCTCAAACCCTTCACATAATATACATCATCAGTACTGTGCACTCCATCAAAACTAATTGAACCTTTCCCACAAATCTTAGCTCCTGAATTATCACCAAACATAACTAAACCACCATCATATTTCTCAACTTTAGTGAACTTACTCTTATCTTCGGTCATGTGATTAGAACATCCATTATCAATTACCCAGTATTCTTCATCCTATCTTGCATGAAAAGCGGTAACCAAAGTACCTTCCATCTTATTCCTCTTATTCTCTGGAGCCTTCTTGTTTACACACTTTCTAGGGTTAGTGGATACAGATTTACTTTCCAAAGCTAAGAATAAGCATTCACTATCATCCGCAAAAATTCCTGCTTCTTCTTTAACATAGTACAACTTCTTATATTTCTTATCCTTTCTATCCTTATCTTTAAATAATCCTTGTTCTTCTTATGTATAGCTCTATTCGGACATCTTGAAGCATAATGACCAATATTACCACAACTAAAACATTTAAAGAGTAACATACCTTTATATTTTTCGGTGCCTTTCTTCAACTACTTGGTGAAGTTTACTTCCAACTCATCATCACCATCACTATCTGGTTCACCTTCAATATTCATTGCCTTAAATGTCATTTATGTCTTTTTTTCTATCGTTTCTTCTTTTTGGAATGTTCTCATCTCAAATGCTTGCATGGTGTCGAACAATTTTTCTAAAGTGTACTTCTTAGGATCATACATTTCTTCAATAGCTGAGATCTTATTGCTGTAGCAATCCGGTAGGGTGATCAGGATCTCATTTATATCTTCATCTGATAGTTTTCCTCCTTGATTTATAACTTCATTTGCAGTTAGTTCAACCCTCTAAAAGAAGCTTGTAAATTCCTCACCTTCTTCCATTTTCAGATTCACAAATCTCCGCTTTGTTGCCAGCTTCTTTGTCAATTTCACTCTTTCATTTCCTCCATACATGTCTTCTAACTTCTTTCATACTTCATATTGAGTATCCAAAGAAAGAACCTTAGCTTGCTCATTTTTAGATAAGCCACTAAAAATAACATACTTTTCCTTCTCATTTTCTTCATAAGCAGAAATCTCATCTACAGTAGTGAGACCACAAGATGGGGGTGTATACTTTGTCTCAACATCCTTCCAGTTCTTGAAACCAAAAGAGATAATATATCCTTTCATTGTAGCCAGTTCCATCGAACATAGGGATCTCCAACTTATGCACCATCAGATCTTTCTTAAGCGGTTAAGCTCTACACCAAGGAACCAAAGCTTTGATACCAATTGTTAAACATGCACAGGACAACTGAGAGGGGGGGTGAATAAGTTGTCACAAAATTCAAACTTAAGAATTCAACACTTATCAATTCCATAACCACACTATTATGTTATTAATTAAGAGCATGAAACACAAATAACATAAAGTAAATCAACACAATGAACACCATATTTTTACGTGGAAAACCCACTAAGGGAAAAACCATGGTGAGGGTTAACTCACAATATAAAAAGATTACAAAACTGAATACAAAGGCTCACTTTCAAGGGTTCACTGCCCAGAAGAGGACTCATTGTCCAAAAAAAAGGCTCACTACCTACAGAAAGAACTCATTGTCTAACAAGGAGGCTCATTTTCTACAAATACAAAAGAGAATAAAAGATCCACCACAACAATTAACACGCATCCACAACTTTCAATAAGGATTGTAGAAACCTTTAGCTCACTTCCTTCAGGAATCCAACACAATGAAGTATTGTTGCCTCAACTCACTCACACACACATTTCTACTCTTATTATATGTGGCTCACTTTTGTCACTTTGCATCACACTGTCATACAACTCTTCACAATTTGACTTTCTTATATACCATCCTCAACCTTAGAAAATTTCTCCAAGATTGGCCACAAATACCTCATTTCATAAATTCAAATTAGGTTGGCAATTCAACATTCTTGCGATGGAAAGGAATGAGAGTGGACCAATAAAAAATTTAACCAAGACCAAAAAATAATGTCTCGAATCAACCACACACATCCTCAATTTAATTTTATTCTTCAAAAGAAGTGTAAAAAATAGGTCGGCCAAACCTAATGAAAACACAAATGAACATTGATGTACACGCTTCCCAACAAGAAGATGACAAGTGGACTCCCTAACACACTTCATTATGCATGAGAATACATCTCATATTTCTTTAGATACATCCACAGCAAATGCAATATGCTTCAAACACTTAACACCTTTTACCAGTTCATTCAGACTATGCAAACCCATACTAAAACATTGAAACATGACTTCCGGATCACCAAATTTCAACCTTATTTGCCAAAACCCAAAGAGCACCATCTCAAGGAATATCCCTGATCCATAGGATCTGAAACAAAATAGTGGAGGACTGCGGAGTAGAAATATTTCTCTTAGTCCATAGAAGATCAACTCTTCCAGAACAATTCACACATCGGTGAACATAACTTTCACGTACTATCACACTAGAAGCTAAAACATAGGATATATCACCACAAGATCACCATTATCAACTCTTTAGATCCACACAAGCATAGGATCAACACAGGAGAAATGTCTACAGAGCACATATCAAAGCACATTTTGAACACATTCATCACTCTAACTTCTCTTCTTTATTAATTTTCTCAAAAGAACTTGGAAACTCATCAACACAACACATCTGCAATGACATAAAGATTGCTCGATGTACTCACAACATCTCAGTAACATCTCAGCTATACATGTACAATTTGCAATATACTGAACTTTGTTGACATCAATGACAACACCACTAGACAAGCTCATACTTGCAACATAGCGACCCCTAGAGCTTAGATAGATCTTAGCTATGCAGCTTAAGAGAGCTTAGAGGAAGGGTTGTGTCATATATGTTGTGCATGTTAGTAAACCTAACAATGAGAAACCATACCTTGATGACTATCCAATTCTTAGGGAATTTCAAGATGTGCTTCTTGAAGATCTCACCGATATGCCTCTAAAGTGAGAATTTTATTTCTCTATCAATTTAGTGTGAGGATCCGAGCCACAGTCTAAGACCCCATAAAAGATGACCACTACAAAGCTTTATGAATTGAAATCCAGTTCCAAGAGTTGTTACACAAAGGTCTTATTAGGCCCAATGTGTCACCATGGAGAGCACTAGTTATCTTTGTGAAAAAGAAGGATGGAACCTTATGTCTGTGTATTGATTATCAGATGTTGAACAAGGTGACCATAAATAATCGTTACCCTCTTCTAAGGATCAATGGATTATTTGATCAAATGAAGGGAGAAATGGTTTTCTCAAAAATAGATCTCAGGTCTAGCTACCATCAGTTGAGAATAAAGGAAGAGGATATTCCAAAGATGACTTTTCAAACTCAGTATGGAAATTACAAGTTCACTGTTGTACCCTTTGGGTTGACAAACACACCTCTAGCCTTCATGAATCTTATGAACTGTGTGTTACATATGATATTTTTTGGGTGAGTTTTTCCTAATATTTATCGATGATATTTTGGTTTATTCTAAGTCTATTAAGGAACATGATCGACACTTTAGGATAGTCTTGCAGTGTCTGAGGGAAAATAATCTTTTGGAAAGCCATCCAAGTGCTCATTTTATCAAGACAGGGTTCATTACGTAGGCCACATTATCTTAGTTGAGGGAGTCTTTGTGGACCCTGAGAAGATAAAAGAAATTCTAGAATAGTTGGTGCCTCAAAATGTGCCAAAGGTGTGAATTTTTATGGTCCTTTCCAGATATTATAGAAAATTTGTGCAAGGGTTTTCTAAAATGGCAACCCTGATAACATCTCTCCAAAAGAGAGGAAAGAGGTTTGAGTGGATAGAGAAGTGCGATCAAGCTTTCCAAATCCTTAAGGAGAAGCTCACGAAATCCCTGGTACTAATTATTCTTGATCCAAATGGATAGTTTTCAATGATCATGGATACTTTAGGAGATGGAGTAGGGGCAGTGTCGATGCAAGAAGGGAAAGTTGTGGCATATGAATCTAGGAAGATGAAACACCACTAATTAAGTTACACACCACATGATTTGGAGTTAGTAGATATAGTGCATGCCTTACAGATGTGGAGGCACTACCTTTTGGGAAATCGATTTGAGCTCAAAATGGATCATTTGGGATTAAGGTATATTTTCACTCAACCAAAGCTCAATGCTAGGCAAAGGAGATGGCTAGAATTCCTTAGTCAGTATGAATTTGGAATTGATTATATGAAAGGAAAGAAAAAATAGGTAGCAAATGCTCTTAGTAGAAGAAGGCATCTGGCAGCCATGACCTCTTTGAGATCCAATATGAGGCAACAGGTGATGCAACACTTGCAGGGAGATGAGAATTATGAAAGGTTGAAAAAGGCTTTAGAAGAGAATCCGTCAGACCATCAATTCGATGGGTACGAGTTTGAATCAAACTTTATCTTAACATACTAGAGGTGAATGTATATCCCTGACTCTGTAGAGTTTAGAAAGATGGTCCTAGAAGAATTCTACAATGGACCATATTTTGGGCACCCTAGAGTTACAAAGATGATTGTAGAATTGAAAACCTTGTACTTTTGGCTAAAAATCAGGAAGAAAATAGTAGAATATGTAGCCAAATGGTTGGAGTGTCAATGAGCCAAGGTTGATCACATACATTCAGCATGGCCCCTTTATCCCCATGATATGCCTGAGTATAAATGATAAGTGATCAACATGGAATTTGTACAGGGGTTACCTCTAAGCAAGAATAGGCATGATGTCATTTTGGTAGTAGTCGATAAGTTGACTAAGGTGGCACATTTTATTCTAGGGAATCTTAAGGATGGATCATTGACCTTGGCCAAGAAATTTATCTAAGAGATCTTCCATTTACATGGAGTTCCAGAGACCATTATATCCGACAGAGAAAAATGAATGACATCAAGCTTTTGGACAACCTTTAATGTAGTATTGGGGACTAAGTTAAACTTGAGTTCATCCTACCATCCTCAAACTGACGGTCAAACTAAGAGAGTGAATCAGGTAGTAAAAGATATCCTTCAAATTTACTGTATGGATCAATAGTATAAATGGGAAGAGTACCTACCACTAGTAGAATTTACTTATAACAACTCCAATCATGTATCCTTAGGTATGGAACCTTTTGAGGCTCTGTATGGGAAAAAGTGTCATACTCCCAGGTAAGTGCACAAAGATGGTTCCCAAAAAGGGGACTTAAGTGGATAACCTTTTTCTGAAATCAGGAAATATTGACCTTGGACGTGAAATTGAGGATAGTTACACTAAATTTTTTGAGATGAACAAAAACAAGGATTGAAGTGCTCTAAGTCTACTTTCTAAACTACTAATTTATTTTGAAAATGGTTGAGATTAAAGGGTTCAAATGAGGGAAGTACACAAATTGGTGTTCTTTTTGTCAGAAAAACATAACATAGCAACTCATGTATGACCCTTGTATGGTGAAATTTTTTTTAGTATTTTTAAAATCACTACGGTTAGAAGTTAGCTAACAATATGTAGTTGATGCACAATTTTTCTGATAATTTTTCAATGAATATTTTATTTTTTACTAATTTTCGAAGTGGACACTTCCTAAAAAATAGAATTTTGGCCATTCTACCCCTACAAATTTTGGAAACTAATTGATTTTTTTTTTTTAATTTGTAGAATGAAGTCTAGTTTCTAAAAATGTAATTTATTTGAAATTTTGATGAACAGTTAATTTATAATGAAAAAAACACCAAACACTGCTTTTTTCCAAAAAAGAGACATACAAACAAAAGAAATTATAGATGAAAGGCTTAACATTTTCATAAAGTGAAAAAAATTACATCATTGGATAGCTAAGAGAGAACCTAACATTACCCATATGTTTGATTTGTTTGATATTGAACCACATGCAATCCTGACGGTGAGCACGAACCCAATTATGCGAAAAAATTGTAGAATTTGCAAAAACATGTCTCTAGTCACTGGGAATGCCCTCCAAGTCCTTGGTTTGTTATTCCAAGGAAAATACCAATCCCAAGGCTCAAGGATTCCCAAAGAAAGATATAATGTGAGCGTGTTATAACACGCTTGCGTTATATCTTAGTTTTGACATGGTTTTTTCATTTGTGGGGAGCATTTCTAGCAAGACATAATGTGAGCGCGGTATACCACACTCACGTTATGTCTTTCTTTATGTTAAATGCTACTCTATTAAATTTATGTTTATATATGTGTATGTTTGTATGCTTTTATGTCATGTATGTATGTATGCCTATATGTATCAATGCATGCATATTGTATATATTCCTACTTGTATGTAAGATTGTATCTATGCATGTACATGTATGCTTGTATGTATGTAGGATTGTATGTACATGTGTATTATGCTTGTATGTATGTATTTATGTAT
>VDFB02168118.1:102776858-102831840 GCA_007258455.2 Sequoia sempervirens
AGAGGTTATAAGGGTTAAGGGTAGAGGGTAGAGGGGAGAGAGATACTCCATTTCTATGAGGCATATGCCGCCCCTACCTTATCAACCCTACCGCATTTCAAGCTAGTGGAGCAAGATATCTTGCCAATGCTCCACTAGTTTGCAAATGCAGTAAGGTTGAGAAAGTAGGGGCAGCGTATTCCTCATAGAAATGGTGTCTCATGGTAATGATACATCACTGTGATATGTCATTTCTATGAGGCATATGCTTCCCCTACCTTTTCAACCCTACCGCATTGGAAAGCTAGCTCATTCGCTAGCTTTCCAATGTGGTAGGGTTGAGAAGGTAGGGGCAGCGTATGCATCATAGAAATGGCATCTCACAGTGATATATGTGTATGCATCATATAAATTGTGTCTCACGGTGATATACATCACCATGAGATGCCATTTCTATGAGGCATACGCTGCCCCTACCTTCTCAAATTGAACAATCATAACACCATAACACCAAAATTGAACAATGGATGGGCATGATTGATTAGATTAGACAAACTTAGAATTTGAATTGAAATCAAATGAAGTTTTTCTTTTACTTTCTTGTTGAAATGATAATCCTCTGGTAATGGTTACTATGATCAATATATATCAATTATGGTAGAAGAATATTTGTGAAATAAATGTTCAATGGGATTTCAAAAGAAACTAGATATCATTGAAATATCAAGAAAAATGTATCAGAATATGTTGATTATCTTCTCTGAATATGGTTTTTCTTTTCCTGTACGCAGGTAGAATTTTCTTTTCTATTTAGAATGCATACACATTTTTCTAACTAAGTTCATTTATAGGCATATATGTGTGCATGCATAAAAACTTCATTTATGCATGGGCACATGCATGTGGTATACCTTTTGATTCATCCTGCTTAATCTTTGAGTAAGATTGTTTAAAATTGATTGCAATGAAAGGAACTGTAGTGATGGAACAATATGGATTTACAACATGTAAATAATAGACTATGATGAATGAATGAATGGTTGAACCTTATTAAATAACATATTTGTGGTAAATTAATGGAATGAAATTATACATGAATTCAATGGTAGACTGTAGCACACTAAGATATGTTGCTAATAGATGGTATGAAAGGGAGGGATACCACTTTGATATGATAATATGTTCATATGGGAATGGGTGTCAGAGAGTGTAGATTTGTTTTTCCAAATCTAACTAGAGTTGCATTTTATGTAGGATGAGCTTGGCCAAGCTTTGCAGTCATTTTTATATGTATATGTATAGAACAATTTGTTATATTTATCCTCTCTTTTATGTATTTTGTTTACCTAACATGAAATTTTCATATTCTAATAGTAGATAGAAATGCATGTAGTTAGGCATGCATAGATTCCACCTTGCAAGTTGTATCTCTTGCCAAGTGTTTTGTGTTGGGTTGGGTATTCTTCGACTGACTGAAGAATTTTGGGGAAGCAATGCTTCGTGGTTGGGTTGAAAAGCACTTCAATCATTTTCTCATCCATAAGTGGTGTAAGGAATAGCTAGTATTATTCTAGAGATTTTAATTTGACATGGTTGATGTTGAGATTTTGGTTTAGGGATATTATTATTATGGGCATAAATGTTTAATTTCTTAAAAATGTATAATTTCTTAAAAATAATTATTTCTAATTGTTATGATAGGTTTTATAATTATTTGATGTTAGAAATTTTAATGTTGATATTTATTGTTTTGATTATAAATTCCAAAGTGTATTAATGCTTTTGTTGAGATGTTGCAGGTGGGCAACCTGTGTTTCTTAAGAATTGGAGGCAAAGTCCAAATGTTAAAAATATAATTGTTGGATTTTAATTTTTGGAAGAGGGGTTTAATGCTAAGTGTAATTTGATTTTTATGATTTTGTTTATGTGTGAAGGGAAATGTGTTTTATTTTTGTAGTCTTTTCATTTATGGAAGTTGTAGAGTCAAGAGGAATTCTTTTTATGTGAGGGATTTGAGTTTGGTGGCTCATTGGTTTTCTTTTGTTAGTTTTTTGTTTCTCATTTTTTTAGTCCATTGCATCATCGGGTGATTGGTTGAAAGTTATGGGGGTTGAAGGACAATAACAAAGAGAAGGGATTTTAATTCCTTTCTTGAGTTTTTGGGTTGATCCTAACTTGGATATCCAAGTTAAGTCTTGTACTTGGAATTGGAAATTATGTTGTGATTACTGAATTGTTGGATGGATTCTTTTTGGGTTGTAAAAATTTGTATTGTTTCTTGTTCATGTAGAAAACTTGTTTGTGTGTGTGATGGTGGTTGTGAGTGTTCTTAAGGAGTGGATATTCCTGAGGGATGAGAGCCTCCTTTGTGTGGGGTTGAGAAGGGTGTGGAGCCTCTCTTGGGGATTCATGATAAAATGATTTTATGTGTATAAATGTTGTGATGGAGTTGGGTGTTGGGTGAAATATGGGGTGGTTGGTAGTGGAGGTATGGTGAATGGGAGAATTTGGTGTTGGGTGGAATATGGAGTGGTTGGTGGAGAAGGTGATGTGAATGGGGTCTGTGTTGGAGAAGGCTATGTAAGAAAGCTGAAATTAATGTGTATTAAAATGTTGCTTTGTTCCCCAAGAGGGAAGGGATTCCCCCTTCTCCCTCTTTGTAAGAATCTCGTGTGAGGGTTCTTTGTGCGTGTGAAAATTTATATTGTTTTCAGTTTTGATATTTGTATTGTGTTTATGGATTTTTCCTCCTACTCGGGGGTGGACTTTTTAGTCCTATGGTTGGGTGGAGAGAAAACCTCGGCTACTCTATTTGCGATTGTAGGTTTAGATGATGATCTAGAAAGTGTGGAAGAAATCTGGTTGGCAAGAAAATCTTTTCATTCTTGATTTACTATGTTGTTGCATATCATTTAGTTTTTACAGTTTGTAAAGGGGTTCCCTGTTGCTAGTAAAGAATAAAGCAGTGTTTAGATTTTATACTCATGTAAATATTATTTTCGTTGCTACGAAATAATGTTGTATTAAATACTGTTATAAGTTTCAAAGAAATGAGCTTTGTTACAAATAGATTTGTTATGCCTGAGAAAAATATCAGAAATATCTGTTATTTTGGACAGAAGCTGTTGATCTCTATCATATGGTTCATTTTTTCCATCATCATCAAAGCCATTGCATAATACTTCTTACAAATTATATTGTTTAAACCAGAACGTTTGCTGTTGTAAATCTTTAGCCGCAACCTTTATGTTGCTTTCTTGCATTATATGTTTAATTTTCATTGGCTTGTGCATTTCTTTTGCTCTCGTGTATTTCACCTTCCGTCTTCCTGCTTTTTTCTAAAATCGTCACAACTAAACAATCGTCTTGTTGTATTTGTTTGATTATTGCATTTCATTCATGACCCTTATCCTTCGGCCTTTGCTTTGGAGATCTTAGGATTGGAAAGTATGTTATCTTCCTATCAGTATAATTTTCCATTTAACCTTTTCTATATTTACGCTATCGTTCCTTCTTAATAGCCTTAATTATTGTAATCTTACAATTCTTGATTTATTTCAACCTGTTTTGGGTGTTGCTTTCACTCGTATTTTCCTGTGCATTAAGTCTCTGCTTCTCCGGGTGTTACTTTACTCGGCCCTTCAAATTCTGTCGGTGGTCTATTCTCTTCAATATGATATGGTTAATTCCAGTTACAAACAATTAGAAGCATAGTTGTTACAAGATTCTCTTTCCTTAATTAAAATTTCCTTTTGATTCTTTTTGGCTTTATTCTAAGACAAGTGATGAGGTGAGCTAGTCGATATCTTATTTTTCTTTTAAGATACCTAGTAACTTGGCCTGTCTTAACATGTCACTGATAAATATTTTGATTGAAATCTATTAAGGTTTTTCTTGGGACTCATTTTCAATATCAGTGCAATTTCATAACTTGCTTTGTATCCAGATGTTTCGTTTGGGTTTTTTTTTAATATAAATGGGAATAATGAAAAAATAATGCTTGAAGGCATGATAAGATATTGTATATGGTTGTGAGTAGTTGCATTTCCTCACACCACAACCATTCTTTATGTTAACCATCTTGCGTAAATAATTAGGAAACTTGATATGTGGTTCAAGGTTGATAACATGTTTGTTTAAAAGATTTCCTGTAAATAATTATGAATACATTCATACAGGCTTATTCCAAATTTATTATATATAGTGAGTAAAAATATGTGTATATGAATGATCGACACAATCAATAAGAAATTATATCAATAGATTTTAACAACGATTAATCTAATAAAAGTAAGAACTCTATTGAAAGTGTCATATTGCTCTCTATCTCCAAAGATTTATTAAATCACGAGGCTCTCAGATTTTGATTGCACTGTGACTGTTAAAATGCCAAATGAGAATGATAAGTTATATGATTTCTAAATGATAAGATGATGATACTGTGATTATGCTTGACATGAAATTTGATAAAAGAAGCTATAGTAAACTAAGCAGCTAAATGAAAAGCGATGATTTCTATTTTAAAATGATATGATTGCTATTGCTATTGCTATTTGATATTTGCTAAAATGCTTGATTGCTCAATTGATATTTCTGTAGAGTAAGTTTGCACAAAGTTGAGATCATTTTCCTGTAGACAGAGGTTGTATTTATAGATTCTCGGTAGCACATTTGTGAAGGGGCAACAAAGTAAAGGTCTGGATTTGATCTGAAGAATTCAATGGTAAAAGATGAAGTCTGAGATGATTATGGAGATTGCTCCTCCCCACAAAAACATTCAGCTAGAAGATAGGGAGAATCAATTGAAAAAGATGTAGAAGTTTGTCTCCAATTTGTCTCCAAATTTACCCGTGAAGATTGAATTGAATTTAATTAGATATCAAATATCTAATTTGGTAGGTGGATATGATTAGCTATAGAAACATGTCTTTATTTGAATATTTGGATTTATTGAAATTTTAGCTAAAGAAGATATTTAATTTAATAAAACAAACTATAGTAAGTTGTTTATTAAATTAAGATGGAAGAAAATGGACAATTAAATAAAACAAATGTACGTGATTTTTTTATTTAATTAAGGTAGAATGATGTGATTAAGATAGAATAAAATAGGAGGATTTGATAATTAAATAAAACAAAGTATGTGATTTGTTTATTTAATTAAGATGAAAATATATGATAAAGAAGAATTAAATGTGAACTATATAAATATAAGTGGATGAATTAAAGGAGTCAATTAATCAAATAAATCATATTTAATTAATTAAATTATCCAAACCATTTTTAGATGTATACATTTTTCCCCTCTTTTAAGTGATGTGTTTACGCATTGCTTCAAAGAAAATTTTGTTGCTACTGCTAGTACTAACGAAAAAAATAATTTCGGTATGCCCCAGATGTTGATTTTGAAGTGATGATGAATATATGCCCCCTCGGGAGATAAATCAATGATTTTCTTGATTTTCTAGATTTTTTCAAAAAAATATATATTTTTTTTTGTGATTTTTGTGATGATTTGGTGATTCGATAAAGTTTTGATGACACGGTGATTTATCTCCCGAAAAATAATTTGATAAAAGTGCCCCTATGATGAATTAATGAATTAATCCCTTTGGAATTTTTTATTTTTTTTAAATCCCACCAAAATACCCCCTTAATTAACTTGAAAATTTGGAGTGAGAGCAAATTGGAGCAAAATGTCAATCCCCTACCACAGTCACTGTTTTGAGCGCGTGTGTTGATACAACCACCTAGCTGCGTATGGACCTTCGGTATGTACTCATGAACCTCCTCGTATTTTATGGTTTTTTAATTTCTCGTGTTTTATTTTGTTTTGAATCATTTGAATTTATTTTAGTGCATACATCGGTCGATGTAGCGCATCGAGTTGTTTTCTTAGTGCATCCACTAGTTTAGCACATAGGTAAACTGTTATAGCACATAGATAATTTAGCGCATTCATAGGATAATGTAGCGCATTGGTGATTCAGTGCATTGACCCCCTGAAATGGCGCATCTGCTGAATTAGCACATTGACCACCTTTTTTAGCTCATCGACAAGTTTTAATTGTGCATTGAATTTTCTAGCACATCAAAACCTTTTTTTAGCGCATCTAAGTCAGAATGATGAATTTTGTCATTTTTGTGCTTGATTTTGATGATTTTTTATCATGTCAGTCGTTTAGTTGATGTTGATTGATGATCCTGATAGATTAGATGATAGTCAACCTCATGATAGGCAAGGTTTGATGATTGATTGATGATAACTAACCTCATGATAGGCGAGGAATAATTATAGTTTGATTGATAAACCTCATGATAGGTGGGGTTGATTTGATTAATTGACCTCATGATAGGTGAGGTTCAATGATAGTTGCTCATGATATTTTAGCGAAGTCTCACTAGAGTTGATTAAATTTGATAGGTTGATTGATGTTTGATGAAGTGACAAAGATTAATGACACTCGGTATTTCGTGATGATAGGATTCATTGACGAACTTACAGATTCTAGAGCGGTTTCCTAGGACATTTGATTTGATACCACAGCTAGTATAGCCTGAGACAGCAGTTATCATGTGATGTGGGTTGTCTTCTCTTTTATTTATGCCCTAGATTAGGATTAATCAGGGTCTCTTGATGGCCCTTGCAGAGAGATGGCATAGTGAGCAGAATACTTTTCACCTTCCCACCAATGAGATGACAATGACTCCTGAGGATGTGTGGCAGATTTTGTGGATACCTGTTGTTGGGGAGGTTGTAGTTTATGATTCTTTAGAGTAGGTCAGACTGATGCTCTATGCTGAGTTTTTTAGGATGATACGATTTTTGGATACAAGATCCCATAGTGAGAGATGGTGGATGCCTATGCTACCTTGCCATTAGTACTTGCTAGTTTCATTGGAGGGTTCATTTGTCTTGATCGTAGGTCAAAGGTACTTTCAGTTGGGTGGGGCCATATTTTGGAGAGCATGATTGTCCATGGTACCAGATATGCATGGGGTATGTGTATGCTTGCTCATCTTTACCACGATTTGCATCAAGTGGTCTATCTTGGAGGGCCAGTTTGTCTTCAAGAGTTACACTACTGCAGGTGTGGGCGTGGGAGCATATAGTTGTAATGCGTCCAGTGATGGTTAGACAACAACCTGCCATGAGGTCATATGTTCATAGATACGCAGGTCATCTTACTCAGCCTAGAGTAGGTAAGTTGGAGCATTGGAGGAGAGTCTTGGATGATGTAGAGGTTGTTACATGGCAGCCCTATCTGGATTGTGAGCACTGGGATGATGATGATGATACAGAGATGCCATACCTTTGTCAATCTATGTTTCTGATTGGTAAGACTCATTTTTTTATTGAGATATTTTTGCTTAGGAAGGTGCTCAGATAGTATGACATAGTACAGGGGATTCCCTAGGGTGTTTCACATTATGACCGGCGTCAGGTTGATTCCACTAATTGGGGACTCGACCTATCATATGATATTGTAGTTTAGGAGTACCTAGGTCTTCAGCCTTTAGTTTGGGAGATTCATCTCGATATTATCGAGGCTCTGGTTATTGTGGATTATGCATAGTGCCTTGCTTTACATCCTTTTCCATGGATATTTATTCCAGATGAGCCAGTGCCACTACCTGGTGAGGAGGTTGTAGTTGCACAAGGTTGTTGATGGAGGAGAGAGGAGGGTGGTGAGGAGGAGGAGGATGTGGAGAGTAGTGATGAGGATGAGATTAGTGATGATGAGGAGGGATATGGAGATGGTGGAGATGGGGGTGGAGGTGGTGAAGGAGGTGGTGGTGGAGGAGGTGGATCAGGTGGATTAGGTGGATTAGTGGAGTAGGTCCAGCATTTGATGTTAGAGACTTCATGGTGCTCGTAAGAGGCAATCACTAATAGCTCTTGTAGAGCAGTGTGTTCAGATTGGGGTACCTTCGCAACATCAGCAGACTCAGATTGCAAGTTTACAGGTGTAGGTATAGACATTACAGGGTCAGTTGATTCAGGCTTGAGGATTATTAGTGCAGACGTAGACATAGATGTAGTCTTAGGCATAGGATCATGCATAGGCTCTTTCACAGGTACATGCACAGTTGGAAGCTATCTAGGCATAGATAGCCTCTTTGACAGCTGAGAGAGATGTAGCCAGATGGGCTGCAGAGCAGGCATAGTTGACAGCTAAGAGATTGTAGAGATTATCTGATGGTACCTTTATGGTTGATTATACGAGAGAGGTTCTCCATGTGGGTAGAGAGGCCGAGTATTACAAGGGATGATACCATGATGCAATTCCCTCAGTGCAGAGAGTCAGTTATGCTTAGTCTCGATTGGGTAGAGTCAATCCAGGACTATGAGTAGGGGTTTGACATAGCCTCTTTTGAGAGACCCAAGAGATCCTGGGACGTCTGGTGGGGGAGGCACTGGTCCAGAGATTCCAGCACTGTCGGGAGCTAGTAGCGCGTAGCCTCATGATTAGCTTCTCTAATATATTTTGAAACATGATGCATACTCTGATATTTTGATTCACAGCCATTTTTGATGTTGTATCTCTTTACATTTCTGACATCATTGTAGACTTGAAATTATAATTTTTGAGATTTATATGATATGTGGCGGATTGATTGATCTATATGCATTATATATGGTTCTATGATGGATGCATTTAATTTTTTGTTCTATATGCCATGTGATTATTTATATGATGATGTATTTACGATGCTACATGTGATTATGCTTATAATGATGATGTATGGATGCATGATGATAGTTGTATAATAATGTATATACCTAAATGATATGAAAATGCATCTATATGTATGATTTTGGATATGATGTTTCTATGATTTATGACATAATGTTGTAAATGGAATATAATGCACTATATTTTTGAAATTTCAAATGTGAATATATGATGTAATGAATGGATGAATGATGTTTGAATGATGATGCTTCTAATGTGTGATGTATAATATTATAATGTTAATGAAAAATGAAACTATGTAAATGATATGTTTTTGATATTTTTCTTATGCAATTTAGATGATGTGATGCACGGATGAAAAATATGATATGCGAAATGTAAATATATGATAGAATGTATGAATGATTTAAATGGTATAATATACTTTTGAATGTATGCAATGGAAATGATTATGCAACTACATGATAGTGATGATGTTTTTGTGAATGTCAAGTATACTCAATCCATTAATGATAACAGATAACATCGTGTTTTTGAATCCTTCACCAGCTTTTGTAACAAAATACTCTGCAAATGTAAAACTAACATGAATGCAATCTAATTTTACCATGCAAATCTATATGCAAACATTGTCACCTTAATAGTCCATTTATTATGCTTTTTATCATCATTGAGCTTTTAAAATGTTGAAAGTGAGTACAAGCATCAAAGGTATAATTAAACCAATATGACCTTAGTACTACTTTCATGATTTTTGATGTTGCAAGTGAACACAAGCATCTAGGTATAATTAAACCAAGATGACCTGAGTATTTCTTGCGTAAACAGACAGTGATCAATCATTTTACTATATGAATTTAGAATGTCGTCAGTGATACTTTGTAGAGAACGTCTCATGACAATTCACACAATAATAATGATTAACTCATAGACAGTAGACAAATAAAATACCATTTTCCTTCCTAGCTTCTCTCGTTCAATACATCATCGAGTTGCTCCAAAGAAATGATAAAAAAATCAAAGTACAACATTTGAACATTCAATCCAAAGTGATAAAATCATAATTCAAAAGGGTATCATCCATCTACAGTTGTTTGGATTGATTTGATTTTAGTTGTTTGATATGGATGGTTGATTTTCTGAAATGTTCTGATGTTCAATGTATGTTCAATGTTGGGTTTTGTTGTGATCATTGTGTATGTTTCCTTTTCATATTGTTGTTTGTCTATTTTTTTAAGCTCAAAGTTTTATTTCGCCCAGTGAGTTCAGGATTTTTCCCCCAAGCTAGGGTGAGACAACCATGTTGCCAGGATATGTACAACAGGTCCTTCTATCAAATGATAAATGGAGATGATGGCGAAAGTGAAAGATCAAGACATGTCTCAAATAGATGGAAAAACTAGTTTAAATCACAAGTAGTGCATGTTTCTAGGTTTTCACTATGTGTTTTTATTGCACTTTTTTAGAATTTATGATTTTTTTGTATTTTTGTCTTTTTCTATTTTTTTGTATTTTTCTCTTTTTCTCTTTTTTTGTATTTTTGTATTTTTCTAAATTTTTTTGTATTTTTTTGTCACCATGACGCCTGTTTGCCAGGTTTTCATCAAGGTGACCATTTTCCCATCCACTAGATGATTCAGGTATAGAATTTCCTGAGATGAATACTGTTGATTGGTTCATCAAACAAATCCCCTTCAAGTGTAGACAACTGATAGGCTCCAGATCCATAGAATGATATGATAACAAAGGGACCTAGCTAGTTAGTTCAAACTTCCCTTTCTTTTCTTTGTCTTGTTGATTCTGAGGGTTTTCCTTTAGGACCAAGTCATCGATCTGAAATGTTCTAGGTTTTACCCTATGATTGTAGCTTTTGGACATTCTCTGTTGATATGCCTTCAAATGGTTCACAACTTGTTGACGACGTTCATCCAACAGTTCCGGCTCTTGAAGTCTAGACACTCTATAATCCTCATCTGAAATAATTCCCTTCAGTGACACATGAAGTGATGGTATTTCAACCTCAATAGGTAGTATGGCCTTTGATCCATATACCAAGGCATATGGTGTAGCTCCTGTAGGTGTTCTGATGTTGGTTCGGTATGCCCAGAGTGTAGTATTTAATTGAATGTGCCAATCATGTCTAACATCATTGGCAGTCTTCTTCAGGATTTACAAAATAGTTTTGTTTGAGGCCTCTGCTTGGCCATTTCCTTGAGGATAGTACGATGTTGAAAAATGATGTTGGATATGAAACCTCTCACACAATTCTTGAACATCCTAATTCATAAAAGGTTGACCATTTTTTGTGACAATGAACTGAGGAATTCCATACCTACGATGAGGTAATTTAGTATGAAAGAAGAAATATTTTTTCTCGTGATTGTTGTTAAGGGAACCACTTCTATCCACTTTGTAAAGGACTTTTTTGTTCTGATTATAAATTTGTGTCCATTGGATGAGGACGAATTAATCTTTCCTACCAGGTCCAGTCCCCACTGAAAAAAGTGCCATGTTGAAGTGAATGGTTGCAATTCTTGCACCGGTGCATGGATTAGGTTACCATGTATTTGACATTTTTTGCACTTCACAAACTGAAAAGACTCCTTCTCCATGCTTAGCCAATAATACCCCAAATGGAGGAGTTTCTTCACTAGGGTTAGTCCACTTGAATGAGTTCCAAAATACCTTCATGAACCTCATGTAAAGTTTTCTCAGACTCGTTATGTTTTAGACATCGAAGAAGAGTACCATCTAGACCTTGACGGTAAAGTATGTCAACAATTAAGGTATGTCATGCGGTTTGGCAAGTTGTGTTTCTAGTTTCTGGAAAGATTCGGAGGAAGGATATTGTCTTTTAGGTAAGCGTAGGTCTTTCCATAAATGGAGGATTCAGTGTCAACTAAATGGAATATGGTTTGAGATTCTGGATTATCATAACCAGGATTAGAAACTTGTTCCACCATAAAGTCATAATGACCTCGCTTTTCTCGAAACTGTAAGAGAAGCAATTATCGCCATAGCATCAACAACTTTGTTTTCTTTCCTTGAAATTTGTTCAAACTTGATATCCATAAAGTACTTTTTGAGATCATCCACCATTTTCTTATACAACATCAACTTCTCATATTTTATCTGATATTCATCATTTACCTGATAAATGACTAATTGTGAATCTCCATATACTTGTAGCTTTGTGATCTTCCATTCAATTGCCACTTTGATTCCAATAATTAATGCCTCGTATTCTTCTACATTATTTGTACATTGAAACATGAGTCTATAGGACTTCGAGATGGTATGTCCTTGAGGTGTTACAAACAAAATTCCTGCACTCAACCCACATTGTGTGTATGACCCATCAAAATAAAGCCTCCATTGTTGTGTTGTCACAGTAAGAATGTCTGCATCAGGAAACTCAATGTTCATTGGAAAATCATCTGGTAATGGAGCTTCAACTAACTGATCGGCTATCACTTGACCTTTGATGGCTCTTCTATCCACATACTGGATATCAAATTCACTCAAGATTATGAACCACTTGGCTAGTCTTCCTATTAGAGCAGCCTTGCTAAGTAAATATTTTAACGGATCAATCTTCGCTATGATTTTGACTGTGTGGGTTAGCATGTAATGCTGCAATTGTTGGGTAGCAAATACCACCACCAAACAAGCTTTTTTGGTGAAGGTGTAATTTACCTCATAACCATTCAAAGTCTTGTTGATATAATAGATAGCATGTTCCCTTCCCTCAAGATCTTCCTGTGCTAATAGAGCTCCCAAATAAATCTTAGTTGTTGCAATGTATTGTAATAAGGGTCTATTTTCTATATAGGTGGCATCAATATGGGGGTTGACATCAGATATTTCTTTATTTTATTGAAAGTTGTTTCACATCCTTGATCTCATTTGAAATAGACATTCTTATGTAGCAAATGATTGAAAGGATGGTGTTTGTCCACTAATTGGGAGATAAACCTCCTGATTGATTGTAGTCTACCTTGTAGAGATCATAGTTGACTGATATTCTTCGGTGGTAGCATTTCCATTATTTCCTTGACCTTGGCGGGATCCACTTCGATGCCCTTTTCTGAAACTATGTATCCTAGAAGATTTGTTGATGTAACACCAAACACACATTTCTTAGGATTTAATCTGACATTGAACTTCTATAGTCTGGTAAAGATTTTTCCTAGGATCTCTAGATGTCCTTCTCTAGTATATGACTTTGCTAATATATCATCCACTTAATCTTCCATAAAAGTATGCATCATCTCATGGAAAATGGTGGTCATTGTGCGCTGATATGTGGTACCTACATTTTTCAACCCAAAGGGCATGATATTCTTGTAGAATGTTCCCCATGGACATGTGAATGTTGTTTTCTCCTGATGCTCTGGTGTTATTTTGATTTGGTTATACCTTGAGAAGCCATCCATTAGTGATAACATGGCATGTCCTTTTGTTAAGTCTACAATAATGTCAATGTTTGGTAAAGGAAAATCATCCTTTGGGCATTCCTTGTTGAGATCTTTGAAGTTAGTACATATTCTGATACTATTATCTGGTTTAGAAATAGGTACAATATTAGAAATCCACTCAGCATAATCAATAGATTTGATGAATCCTGCATCTAACAACTTTTTAAGCTTGACCTTCACTGTCAAGGTGATATGTGGATGCATTTTCCTTAGTTTTTGTTTCATAGGTTTTATCCTAGATGGTAGAGATAAATGATGCATTAGAAGATCTAGATCTAAACCTAGCATATCAAAGTAAGACCAAGCAAATTTAATGTGTCTTTCTTCAAAGAACTTGGTGAATTCTGGCTTTTCTTGTTTAGTCATAGATGCTGCCAGATGTAGAGTCTTTACTTTTTCTATTGTGCCAATATTGATAGACTGTGTAGGCTCCACCAACATTGATGATCTTTCATGATAGTGTTCTGGAAGGGTGTCAAATCTCCTTGGTGCCTCGGAGAGGTTTTCACCATCAGATGCATTCTTTATTTTTACTTTTTTGAGATCTAATGTTGTCATTAAATGGTTTTCACCATTAGATCCATTATTCATGTTTTCAAATTTGCAACTGAAAGATTTGATACCCTCCTGACCTAAAGCATCTTTATGAGAATTATGATTAAAAATTGTGTCAGGTTCATCACAAGAAAGGAAATTTATGATAGCATCATCATTCGTAAAGATAGGAATATTGATAGGTTCAGTTGGTTCCCAGTTGATAAGTTCAAGATGCATTAAGGGTAAAAGGTCATCAGATTGGCTAAGGTCAATGACAGTAAGGGTTTAGATAGCAATGTTGTCAAAGTTTTCAATGGTGATGTCAAGGTCTATGATATTACTCTCCTCCAAGTCATCTATCTCACTCGATATCTGTCCATCCTCACTTGAGTCATTGATATTTTGTGATCCAAATACAAGGGGTCTAGTCCCTGATATTTTTCCCTCCTCACATGTGGTTGCATAGTCTTTTATGACATTAATTTGTATGTCCTTGTATGATGCTTCTGATAAAGAATCCCACTCATACTCATTAGAATTTGTTTTAGAGCTATCCCGCATTTGAAGGATTCTTTCAACAATTCTATGAGTGTTTTCTTCTTTTTTTTCCCTTGTATAACCCAGTCTTGTTTTGTCTTTTGACTGAAGTGTGAGAGGTTGAATGGGTTCTATAATGCCCTCTTTTCTTTTTCCAATAGGTCTTTTTCCTTCATACCCCATTTTCTCTAATATTGTTTTTCCCTTTCCATATTGATCTGTCTTTATGTTGATATTTGTTGATGTAGATGCTTCCTCATTTTTGTAGAGCCAATTGAGGATGGCCTTATTTTCATATTCGTCCTCTAAAGTACCTGCCTTTACAAATCTATCATCCAAAACTGTGGTAAGTTGTGATGATTTTTGTGTTAATGTTTATGGTTTTCCATATGATCTTGGATATGGCAACAATTGTGAAAAACACAAAGATTGTTTAATGGAATACTCTCCCATTCCTTTTTCTTTTAATTGGATCTTTTCTTTGATTTGTTGTGATAGAGAATCTAGTTGAGCTTCATTGTTTGATGGAGTGTAGTCATCAACATTTTTCTCTTTTGACTGGTCCTTTTTCTCAACCCATTTTGATACAACGTTTAGTTTCCTTTCACTGTGGGTGAACTAGAAGTGTTTGCTTCCCTATTATGGGGCACAAAAGTGTCTTGATCTGTTTTAAGCATGCTACAATATTGGGGATTGTTGTAGTCAGCTGAAATAGTAAGTTTTTGTCCATTGACAGGAAACTTTAAGCACTTATGATAAGTTGAAGGTACTACTTGCATTTTATGAATCCAGGGACGTCCCAAGAGTATATTATAAGTCAGCTCTTTTTCTAACACTTGGAAAACTATATTCTTCACAATTGGTCCCACTTGAATAGGCAACACAATCAATCCTTTGGAGGATCTATCTTCTTTGTCATAGGCTTTTATTGTGATTTTCCTTTTGGCATCAATAGAATTATCAGAATATCCTTGTGCACGGGTCAATTTTAAATTGCAAATGTTTAAACCAGCTACATCATCTATTAAGACATGTTTTACTTAGTGTTTGTGGATTAGGACTTCAATGAGAAGTGCGGCATTGTGCGGATGAGTAAGTGACACGTCATCCTATTTGGAAAATGATAGGGAGTGAGGTGTGGTTAAGTGTCCCACCATAGCCTGGAATTTGCAAAAAACCATATTATTGGGTACTGTTGTGGCCACAAGAGCTTGTTCCAAAACCTCCTTATGAGATGGTGAGATTTTAAGGAGTTCTAAAATTGATATTTGTGTTGGTATTTTTTGTAGTTGATCGACTATGTTGTACTGATTTGAAAGAGTAGCAATGTTTTTAGATGAAACTCCTTTCAATATTACCTTGGATTATCCCCTTGTTGTCACATTGATTGGTTGATGGTCTTGGTTTTCCCTGATTTTTATGAAATTGATCAGATTGTTGGATGTATCCATGTTTGGGATCAAATTTAGTGGTATGTTGTCATTGATTCTGATGTTATCAGTTTGATTATCAGTGACACCATTCTTCTCAACTGTAGAAATACAATGAATAGTGTTGTCATAAATGTAATTTGCATTTTTACCTTTACTATTTGCAAAAGAAGATTCTCCCTTTGCATAATTTGGTAAAGGATTTTTAAATGCACTATGATCATTTTTCGTTTGATTTCCTTCTATGAATACTTTCTTGTTGTCAATCAAATCTTGTATTAGATGTTTCAATTGCATACAATCACTTGTTTTATGTCCTTTGTTTTTATGAAAGTCACAAAAATCTGCATCATTCTACCAAGATGGCTTGACTCTTGGTTCCCAATTTCTTGCTTCAGGTAATGTGATAAGTCTGTTCGTAATAATTTCTCTCATTGTTGATTCTAGTGTTTGGTCCAATGATGTGAATCTTCTTCGATTTGATGGTTTTTGATATGATTGTGGTTTAGATTCTCCATTGCTCGGATTGTTGATTTGATTGACATTTTGATTGATGTTTTGGTAATTTTTTTTATTGGTCTTTGTAGTTGTTGTTGTCAAGTTAAATACTGGTTTCTCATTTTGTGTTTCATTTGCAGCATCATTGTTACCAGTATTTCTATTCTTTTTCCAAAACTTTGGCTTATCATTGTTGTTGTAGTGATTTGAGGAGTTTGTATTGTTTGATCCTTCATTGTAATGTTTTATTACCCCTCTTTTAACCAAGGCTTCTTCGATCTTGAGCCCATTTTCAATCACTTTCTCAAATGTAGGTGGACATTGTAGTTCAAGCTTGTAGCTCATTTCATCAGTTATATTATCAATGAATAGTTCCATCTTTTCCTCTTCAGGTATGGAATTAGGATACCTAGCAAACAACCTTTTCCATCATTGTAGAAATGAGAGGAATTTTTCACCTTTATTTTGTTTTGTGTTGTAAAGGTCCTTTATTGTTATCTCATGTTGAATATCATAGGAGAATTGTGAGATAAACCTATTGACTAGTTCTTCAAAAGATTTAATTCCTGGTTGTAGTTTAGAGAACCATTCCATACATTGACCTCCTAGGCTTCTTGGAAACAACCTCATTAGATAAGTTTCCTCTTGTGCAAATTCTATACTCATGGTTCTAAATTCCCTCACATGATCAATGGGATCAGTTTTACCATTGTATTTGTCATATTTTGGGAATTCACAATGTCTAGGAAATGGTATCATGTCTACACTTGAATCAAAAGGATAGGGACTAATGTCTTGTAACGAGTACCTTTTTGTGGTCCCTTTTTGCATATGTTGAAGTTGTTGTTGCAAATTTTGCATTTGATGTGTTAAGACATTTACTTAATATGTGTGTTGTGTGTTTTTTGGTTCCATTTTAGCTGCTATAGGTGCTTCTTTTAATTGATTAACATCAAAGTCCTTTAAAAAATTTGCACCAAACTTAGCTAGCATCAAAAGGTATTTTTCCATATCTTGTTCTAAAATTTTTTCCATGAATTGGTGGAAGTTAGGATCTTGTTGTCCAATTTGAATTTCCTCTTGGGTTATTTCATTACTTTCCTTTTGGTGGAATCTATGAAAGGAATTTTCTTCAGGCATGGTATTTAGTGTTTCAATTTCTTTTTCTCTAAGTTTTTGTCTTTGTAACCTTGTCAAAATTGGCATACAAGTGTTGTAATCTTTATTAAACTTTGATCTTTTTGTTTGGATGAGTGCCAATGGATATTAATGAAGTCAAATAGAATGATAAATTCTATTGATGAGACAAAGCTAAAATCTGATTATTTTGCTTTGTTTTGTGATTGTAGGATGATTGATCCTAATAATGAAACTTAACATAATAATCAAGGGTTGTGTTTGATGATAAGGCACTTTAAAATTGTAAGATATTGGTTTAATTTGAAAGAGTTTAGCTTGTAAGGTCCTATTTTTCCAAGTTTAAAACACTGGTTGGACTGAGAAAGTATTTTTGTTCTGACAAAGATCTGAGTTTTGATGTCAACAGTCTTATGGGAGGTAAAAATAGCTCTCTAGTTTTTTTAATTCTGTGGATGCGCTATTATAGACCTCAGATGCGCTAAAACATAATGTGGTTGTGCTGAAAGACAGGGTGTATGCACTGAAAAACTAGAGAGATGCACTGAAACAAAGTTTTGATGTGTTGTTAGACTAGGTGTATACGTTAAAATAGAGTGTAAATGTGTTGGTCTGGGAGTTGTCAGTATTTTCACAGTTATGTCTGGTTGTTCTACTTTTTATAAGTAAAAAGATTAATTCCAGGTTGTAATTTTCTGACCAAATGAATATTTTGGAGGGGTGTTTTTCTTGTAGATCTTGGAATTTGATGATCTAATTGGATGATACCTTTTGAAAATAACTTCACACACAAAAGCAAGATTGTAAATAGTTGTTTAAATTCTACGTATTAAACATGTAGTGAGTGTTCTAGAATTAGTTATGATTCTTTCAATTTCCATCGGTTTGACACAAATAAAGATAGTTCAAGCACTTTTCTAATTGTCAAGTAGGTCACTTAGAATATCACAGCCCATAGCTTGCAACTATGTTAGTGATAGGGCCCTCAAAATTCTTGACATTTTGGGGACCTTTTGTGCTTGATGTTAACATGTCACATGTTCCCCATGGGTAGGGTTCAAAGGTTTTTGCTTAGCTAGTCTTGTCTTCAATTAATCCATTGTCTGATCCTTGAATGTTTTAATTTTATGTTGACTTGCTTTCCCAGTTGCTAGTCATGTAAGTTGTCTTTTAAGGTATGGTTATATGTTCCTT
Organism: Sequoia sempervirens; assembly: GCA_007258455.2. NCBI lineage: Eukaryota > Viridiplantae > Streptophyta > Pinopsida > Cupressales > Cupressaceae > Sequoia > Sequoia sempervirens. Next base: position 102,795,348 of record VDFB02168118.1, read on the forward strand.
ACCGGCCCCACTACCATGGTCGTTCGGTCATTTCAAGGTTGCAATTTGTCGTAATTTTCCCAAAGCCCAGTTTTAATATTTTATCATTGTGACTTACGTCTAAGTCATTGGTTCCTAAGGGTAAGTTCTTGTCGGCCTAGTCAAGGCCCTCTTTTATGAATAATGTTGTCGCATGAGCAGGTTAAGAAGTCACCAGGTTGTGGGATTTCATCTGGACTGTTTCTCGTTGGCCCATCCATATGGGGTGATTGTAGTTTAATTGTTGTGAGTTTAGCGAAATGTCACCATGTGTAAGTGGTCCTGGCCATTATGTCCCATCCCAACACCTGAAGCTTTGAGATTAACGGTGTTGATTGAGCAAGGAAAGATGATCACCACCATTCCCCGCCAGCTCGTGGAGGTAAGATTAAAGTTATTTAAAAGCAACGAGACTCGTGAGAAGATGTTGCATGCACTATGCGGCTACTGGTGGGTGGAGCCCACAACTACATAGGGAAGGTCCAGTCAGTAGATTTCTATTGGCCATTCATTCGAGTTGGAGTGATGATGTAAATTCAAATGATATTGACTCAATCTAAGTCATTCGAGATGCCCAACTCAGCTATAGATCAATAGTGCATATTAAAAATTGCAAAGTACACTCATTGTAATTGTTTTGCTTCACGCGAGTGGGCATTAATGGTGGAGGTGACTCGTAAACCTATTCACTTTCATTTAGAAATTGTGTATATATCTGATTCTTAGTTATTTGGGATTTGAGGATGTGTCCAAAGCAATATGAAGAGTCGAGAAGCAAATTGCAGAAGTCATTCTGACTTGTATTAGGGTTTATCATGGTTGAAAGCAGTAAGTACCACAAATGCAATTCTATGCTTTTTTTAGTTTTTTGAGTTAGGGTTTGCTTTTAATCTACTTTCAAATGAGTGTGTTTTATCGTTTTGCTTTCATTTCTCTAAATTAGGGTTAATCTTTGCTTTTAAAAGTTATAGCCTTGTGAATTTTCTAGAATTATCACTTTTCCTAGGTCATAAACTACAATTAGGAAGTTGAATAGTTAGAATTCCTTTGTAAGAACTTTGGTATACAGAAGCTCATGGCTCCCAAAGTACAAGGTGCTTCTTCTTCCACCCAGTCTAGAACCCTTTCTTAGGATGTGATTGACTTGTTACCCCAATCTATGAAAAAGAGGAAAAGGTCTTGTTTAATGGCCCTACCGTGAGGGAAGGATTGATAGATAAAGCTTGTTTCATCAAGGATGCCGAAGTACCTTACACTGGATGGCAGTGAATTCAACACTAGTTCGGGAATAGAAACCTTGGGGCTCCTTTCCGTAAACCATGGAGGTTGGATATGGGGAAGTTGATTGTTCCCAATGTGTATATGAATGTAGATCTCTTGAGAGAAATTGCCTCAAAATATAACCCGGTTTATAGGGTAGTTAGATCATTTGATGAGGTGATCAACGGTAACTAGGGAAGAAATTGAAGAAGTCTTTGACTTGCATATATGTAGTCAAGACTTGGTCCCTCTAGATATGGATACTATTAGAATAGAGTACAACAATACTAAGGTGTTCATAAGAACAAGGATGTTGCCTCTACATACTATTGTGAATGGCAGTGGGAAACACAGGAGGAAAATTAAGATTGATGATAGTGAGCTTGAACCTTTCCCAATGAGCTATTTTTCTAGCTATTTCAAAAAGACTGTGTACTCTTTGTGCCAAATTATTGGTGCCAATCCACCTGACAAATTGTAGGAGTATAGTTATTTGGCAACACATTTGCAACACCCACCATATAGCATTTTTATGACTATGGAACTTATCTGGTTGAACATATACATAAAGGATTAGTGGAATTGAAGGGAGGAAAACAATGGCTGAAGTTTTGGTGGTACTCATTGTTAATGCATATGTTCTTGTATAATGGATAAAATAATTTTGAGGAGGATGTTGACTTGCCTATCCAATGTTGGACCCGAATCTTGGATAGGGATGACAAAAAGTTTAAATTTGTAATGTTTAGAAATGATTTATTCTCCAGAATAAGGAGGTTCTTAATAAATGAACCACCTACGATTCCCAGAGAAATTCATGAATTCTTGAGTCCTAAGGAGATGAGGCCAGATTTGAATTTGAGCCATAATTGGGGAGATTTTATTTTGTATCCTGAAGGACAATTCTCAGGAGTATATGGTAGTAGTTTGGGTCCATATGTCTTGCATGGAGATGTTCATTTGAGAATAAGATTCCTTGAGATCATGAGGCAATTGGGAGCTTCACAAGCAACACATTTACCTGAATTAGCAAGGAAGGGGTCATTCTTCCCAGAATGGATAGCATTTGCATATTACATTCTGACAAAAGGGACATGGAATCAATTAGAACATCTACTAGCTCCTTATAAACTGATGACTATGAGCCTGAGGAATCATGATCCTAAAGGCTTCATCAGTAAACTCAAAGTAGATAAGAAAATGGGTAAATTTGTACATGTTTTTTACTACCTTGAGGATGTTATTAGGAATGTTTTTAACTTTGAGGAACAAGATGAAAGAAAAGCTAAATACCTTGCTTACAGAAAGATGGTGGAAGCTAGGAAGAAGAATAATCCCCAATATGACCCTCTGCCAAATATATCTGGTGATTTTAATAAAGTTATGCATGTCATGGACAATTTTGAGAATGTTGTTGGTCTTTTGAGGGAACAATGGGAAATCCCAGATAGGGGAAAGGAAATGATGGTTGAAGAAAGTGTTGAAATGACATTAGAAGAAATACCTACACATCAGCCACCCAAGCAATTTAGAATTTATTCTAGGAGGAAGAAAGCAACAGGTGAGGAAAGGAATTTAACAACCCCTATCACCTCTAAAGGGCCAAAAGTAGACTCTCCCGAGAGAACAGTGCCACCTCCTCCTGCACAGGCCTCTTTTCCTGTAATTGATCTTGATTCACCCTTTAGAGGTTTTGTCCCTCCCAAGCAACCACCTCAAAAGAAGTAAAGGACTGAGGCAAAAAGAATAGTTGATTACTCTGACACAGATGAAGATGATATTTACATCACCCTTGAGGAAATGCAAATAGGAATACCTCCTCATGAAGGAGCAATTGCTTCAAGTTCAGGACAGAGCATCCTCATATTGGAAAAGCTTGACATTAGTGGATTGAATACTGCAGATGATTTAAGTGTAGAAGCCAGTAAGGAGTTTATGGAAGATGACTCTTCATTGAAACCTCTACATTTTAGGATTTATGGTGGAAATCCAAGGTTGCAGATTATGTAGAGAGGGTAGCCACTGAAAGGATCTTGCATCCTGAATTGCCTGAAAATTTCATTCAGGAAAATGTAAGAAGCATCATGAAAAATGAGTTTAAAAATATTAAGTCCCAGGAGGGCAGAGAGCTTGTAAAGAAGTGTGGTGTGTTTTTGTTTCTAGAATGGAATATTTTTTATGCTATTGTTTTAGATGCTATTAGAAGCATTGAAAGGCCTCTAATATAGATAGAAGAAGAATTGGAAATGGCACTTCGAGGTTCGGCATTCAGTGAAGATTGGGATGCACTAGAAATATGGTCATTATCTTTTGATCTAGAAAACCAGCTTTGGCAGAGCCATCAGACCTTAGTGGACAACTGGTTATAAAGAGAGTTGTTGATACCCCAGCTTTGGAATTTGCAGATATGGTTGTCAATGTTACTAGGTTTACTTGAGAAACTATGGAAGGTCTCGCCTTGGAGAGAGATAACCTCATAACTAAATACAAAGAACTCCTTGATGATTATGATAATAGCCAACAAAAGGTGGTTGTGTTAGAAACTGAATTGGAATTTTATAAATAAAGAGGAAAAATGCAAAGAGAACAGGGTCAACCCAGCTCAAGCCAGCCACCTCTGGCCTCTCCAATGGAATCTTACAAATTTTCACCTCATGATTAGGCCTTAGCAATAGTACCATATAATTTGGGATAGGGATCACTTGTAGTGGAATAATTAAGTAGAGTAGGCTCTAGCTCACCTGATAGAGAGCAATTTCTTCTGCAAGGTGAAACATATAAGAACTGTTGGAGAAAGCTCAGTACATAATGTATGAAAACATATCAAAAGGTTTCTACACTGTCTTGAAGCATTTAAATGAGAATATTAAAGCTAGACTTAATAGTGTGCATGACAACTATGCCTTGATGGTACATGCAATGAGATTATCTCAAAGAGATAAGATGTTGGCTATACTAATCTTGAATAAGTGGGTCCCAAGAGCTAAGAGATTAAAGTTAATATTAGTGGGAGCTGGTCAGCATGAAGATAAGTACCCTTAGGTGCTTCCAGTTTATGATTTTGTATGTGAGTTGAGTGAGCAAAAGTTTTAAGGGTACATAGCCCCACTGGAGTAGAAGATAAGAGAATTGATAGCTCAATATGATCTAACTGACTTGTCGCCACTACCAGACATTGAGGTCACTAATTATGAATTGAAACCATTGCAAGTGTGGAGAGAGGAACTGAATGAGGTTATTGATTCTTAGGTGAATAAAATTTGCAAAGAATTTGATATTGATGTCTTTAATGGCACTTTGGAGAGGTTAACATTTCTTATTATTTTTTTGGAGGATTTTGACAGAGAGTCCAATGCAATAGTAACCAATTATTCCCCATACAAGAAGACCCTGGATAAAGTTATTGATTTTGATTGGCCCTCTGAGGAGGAATATGAAGAATGGGGAAGGGTGTATGTTGGCAAGTTTGGTTTGTGAATAAGGATGTGAAACATATACTTGGTCAAGTATTGTATAGGTCTAGCCTTAGAAGTTACAGTGTATAAAACATCAATTGTTGGTGATATGGAATGTTGAATGAGATGTTAGCTCACTTTTTGATCCACGTTATTTGTCATCTTGTTCGATGGAACCGATGTGTTGCTATGGAGAAGTTTATTCTTTTTGACATGTGTTTTTTGGAAGACAGAGCTACTCCTCACAACGAATGTAAATGATCTTTGTCTCATATGAATTCTCTCCACTTTGATGAATGTAAATGTAACTGAATTAGGGAATATTTCTTCTAGTGGTCCAATTAGAATGTGACATGTGTACACATGGTGTGAGGCTTTTTTTTTCTCCCTTATTCGATAAAAGGGAATTTAGGGCCATTTCTACGGGTCTTTTGTTGAATTTTGGAGCTGAATGGTGAAAATTGATAATTCAGAGCGAACAAAATGAGTCCTTATCTAATGCTTTAAGTATAGATAGAAAATTTTATCAAATGTATGGTTTCTGAATATTTTTGGAAGATAATGGAGATTTCCCAAGTCTATAGTCTCTCCATTTTGGTTTTGTATTTGAATTATTAATGAAAATCTTGATCATAGATCATTTCATTAATTTTCATCGTTTATACTTTGATATATGCTTTGGTTTTAGCTCCCATTCATGGAATGATTTAAATGCTTGAATCAAATCATGAATTTGTGTGTAGAGTCATTGGATCTACTAAGTAGTCTGAATATTTTGGTCATATATTTGTGAATTGCAAAGTTTGTTGCTATGATCATGAGTATTCAGAATTAAATAAACCTTTTATTTCAATTTGCTTGGACTCCTAGCCCATAGATAATGGCACTGATCTTAACTCATTTAAATCTTTCTCATGGCTCTAGTAACCCGACTTGAGAACAATCTTTTAAAATAATCATTGGTCTATCTTGAATTTGTTGTGTTTTGTGTTGTTTCATATTCTCAGGTTAAGTTGCAAGATTCATTCAAGGAATTTCTAACTTCTTGGATAATTTCAGCTTATTAGCTATGGATGAGAATATATCTGCTTAAATATATAGTGTGCATGTGAATTGTCTGAAATAATAAATTAATACACATTTTGGGATCACCCTCTCGAGTTTTGTAGAGCCCGAAGTGTAGGAGATAAAGCCATTGGTGCAATATCTCGTTAGTTGGCCACTTGTCTAGCAGATATTCAAGAATTGAGCCTAGCAAACTCATAGGTATCTGTTGAGACCTAATTGGTTTGTTGTAAAAAACAACCAACAGAATGGCAACTCTATTGGGGACATAAGTCTTGTAATTATTTGTTCTCTAGGATGCCTTATCATAGATCACCACGTTTTAGGGTGATATTTTCTTATAGAGTCGATCAATTCAAAGTGGCTCCTAATTATAGCTCTAATTTTTCCAAGTAGTTCATCTGAATGCTTAATAATTTCCTGCCCATTTGTCTTTAAAAGTTGCATTCAAAGTTTGTAGAAGAATACATCTTATGTGTCAAATTTTTTCTTAATTTCTAAAGATCTGTTGATATTTGCAAAGAGCATAGCAAAATTTCTATCAATTTGTCCCAAGGAAGTTGGGTGGCGACTTTGACGTCTCTACACTAGTGCGAACTGGTGTTCAAGGATATTTAATAAGTAAAGAAGAAAAGTATAAGAAAACCAAGGAGGGTTACAAAGGCAAAAAGGATCCAAGCGCAAATGAGGAACACAAGGCTATATGAAGAAGCACCCAGAATTGAAGCTGGAAGGTGAATTATCTAAGAACAAAGGAAAATGGATAAAGGAACAAGACATGGGAAAAGGTAAGTCTACACCTCACCCCACCCTTGAACATGAACTACATTATAATTCTACTTCAGAAGAAGAGATAAATTTATTGGATCTTAGTGATAATAATTCCAATGAGAGGGGAGAGGTTTTTATGAAGACTGTTGTACATGAGTACTCCTTAGACCCTGGCATGCAAGCTATGAAGCAAAGAGAAATAGATAGAGTCCAGAGAGACAATATTAGTGCTAGGAATGCTAGAATTGAAGGATATATTACTGCAAATTCCCATACATACACCCCTATCCCTAATGAATTTTTAACTGGAGATGACTATTCTCCTGATCCTATTCCTTTTCAAGCTGAACATGTAGATGTATTAGATAGAGAATCTACCTTTCTGGATGAAGAAGAGGTGTTAAACGACATACATTTCCTCAATTAGAGAATGTCTCATTGTAGTGATAACCAAAAGAAAAGGGATGTTGAAAAGGAGAAAATAATTAGGGATATCATGATGTAAAGGGACATGTTGAGGAGAAAAATTGAGGAGATGGAAGCTTTAGATAAGTTAGTTGCCCAAGCAGATCAAGAGAATGACCCAGTTGTGTGAGAAGTTGTAGGAAATACTCATGTCAATTTCTCAGTTGATAATGTTGTTACAGGTTGCCTATCTAATAATGCTGAAAATATTTCCATCCCACCTCCTCCCCCTCCTAAGAATACCAAGAGAGAATCCCATGATGTTGATAAAGGGAAGTTCCCTATGAATGAGAAAAAGGCTAATGAAGGGGTAAAGATTAATGAGGGAGGTGCTTCAAAGAAATATACATCTCAAGATGATTCTATTTCAATATTTGATAAATTAATGAAGGATAATGAAGAATTGGATAAGAAAACAAAGGAAATGGAGTTATTGGTGGTAAACAAGAAATGAAAAAGAAATTTAGTTTTCTGGAATCTACATTGAAAGATCCTATCCCTGAAACCTAGACCTCAAGGCCACTCATCCTCCTCAAATCCTCATACTAGTGACAAAAGTTCACCAACCTCTCTAGCTCTTCCTCACAGCCTAAAAATAAGAACAAAACTATCTACTTTAATGATCAGTATGATTCTCAACATAATAGGTCCAGACATAATGGTGAAAGAATGAGAGATAATGACAACCAAGATGAGGGGGAAGGACCTATGGGTCAGAGATTGTTGCATACCGATAGGTATAGGCAACTATGTTTTGAAAATATTCTTGGATACCCAAAACCAGTGTCGGACAATGCCAAGAAACATGTGCCCAAATTTATTGGTAATAATGCCCTTAGTGGTGAAGATCATTTGAAGGAATTTCAAAGTTTTATAGAAGACTTTGAATTATGGGATGAGGATGTGGCTATGAAGTATTTCATGCAGTCCCTTACAAAAGATGCAAGGGATTGGTACAGGAGTTTACACGATGCGAGCATTGACTCCAAGGATTCATTCTTTTGAGTTTTTAGAGAGCAATATGGTGACCAAATAGATCTGTGGTTAGATTAAATGACTTCAACAATATTACAAAGGGACACAATGAAATGGCCAATGAATTTAATGTGATATTTCAGACGGCAATGTACAAAGTCCCTGTATTTTTTAGGCCTAATGAAAGAGCATTTTTGGTTGTCTATTGTAATGCATATGATTCTAAGATGTGTTACCTGCTCAGAGACAAAAAATCTACAATCCTTAAGGGATTCCTACAAGATGGCAGTAAACATTGAAATAATAGAAGGGCATCTGGAAAAGTTGGTAGAAGAGATGACCCTAAGAATTTAAAAACTCGAAATGAGAAGGTACCTAAAGTTGCAGCCCTAGATGAGAAGCTTGATCAAGTGTTGAATCTATTACAGAGGCAAGACAAGAATGAAAAACCTTAGTTCCAAAGAAAGGAGAGGCCTCCAAGGCTTTAGGATTATCCATACCATACCAGCTGGCATAATGGAAATCTTGTTCCAAATAATAGAAGAATTTTCAACCAACACTGGATCCTTTATGTAAAAATACAACAAATGTTGTTGAAGACTTACCATGGTTTGGGGTGTGTGAGATTCCTCACTCATCACAATAATGTGTAGTTTCAAGGTCAGTGTAAGATACCCAAGATGATCATAGGGAGCCTGATTCTCCTCAAAATCCATATGAAACCTCAAATTTATTCATGACCAAGTCAGACTTGGAATGTAGTGACTATTCTTCCAGTGATGATGTTGACACCGTTGATGAGGAAGCACAAATAAATGAGGTGAGCGTATATCATCAAGTCCTATTTGATGAAGAAAGGGATGATGAATACACTGCTTATAATCTTGAAGCATGTAATTTCTCCTTGAGGAGGTCATCTAATGAGGAAATAGAGAAATATACAATTGCATTAGCTGCTAGATCTCAAGCAAGAAGTGATCTCCACTTGAGGAATAGGGTAGTGAGTGGTGACCATGGTCACCTGGGGGGCATGTTCATCAAAGAGAACAAAGCAGAGAATAAAATAGTCAAGACAGATAGCAAGAAGGAAGAAACTAAACCCAAAGAAGCTAAAGAAATAAGAATTTGGGCAAAGAAGGGTAGCAAAGCAAAAGCTACCGCTGAAGTTACACACAAAGATTTGAAAGACAAAGAGTTGAAGACTACCATTGAGAAAGTTGACAAACAAGTTGAAAAGATGATCCCCCAAGAGATAGTATTTCCTGAGATTCCAAGTTATTCTCCTATTGATATGTTTCAAGTCCTATCCCAAATCCAGGTCACAGTCCCACTCCTTGAAATGATGAGGATTGATGATCATAAAAACGAAATAGTGGTTGTTATGAATAGTATTACAAAAGGAAGCAAGCACAAGGTAGAGGTTGATGTACCTAAAACTAGTAGTGGTCAAGGAAAGGATGTTGAACTGGAGGCAATTGTCAGTGAGAATCTTGAGATCTACTTAGGAACCACCATTATTGCAAACCCAAGTCTGGTCAATCCTTTTTTTTAGTTTGATCATTGATGGAAAGATACTTAGAAACTGTATGATAGACTAAGGTGCTTCAAACAATGTCATTCCCTTCAAGATAATGGAGGAAATGGGCTTGAAGGTTGATAGTACATATGGAAAATGTTATGCCATGGATTCTAGAGAAGTCACTGTCATTGGTGTAATCTATGAAGTCCCATATAGACTAGTTGCATTCCCTGAAAAGGAGCTAGTCATGAGTGTCACAGTTGTGGATATTCCACCAACATATGGAATGCTACTTTCTATACAATGGTGTGCATCTATGGGAAGAAGTATGCAATGTGATCTATCATTTTCCACCTTTTCAAATTATTAGAAGGATGTTAAAATAGCTTGAGAATCTAGATTTTGGCATCTGATTGAGCATGTCGAGGAACTAGAAGAACCTCTAATGATTAACTTTGTAGATATTGGCATAGACACCTTCTGGGTAGAAGAAGTGAGCCAGAAGAACAAGTTAGGCCCTCCCTGATTGTTAGAGAAGTCTTGCAAGCACCACAGGAAGATTCTCTATGGACGCTTTTTTTTGATGGAGCCTATTCAAAAAGGGCTCAGGTGCTGGAGTGATACTAATCTCCACTAAAGGTAAGACTTTCAAATACTCCTTTTTATTACAGTTCACATGTACAAATAATGTTGTGGAGTATGAAGCCTTATTACTTGGTTTAAAACTTGCCTCCAAACATGGGATAAAATTGTTAAGATTATTTGGTGATTCTGAGTTAGTAGTTTGTCAAGTTAGATCCAGATTTGTCACCAAGGAAAAAATATTGAGAGAGTATAGGAATGAGGTGTGGGATACTATTGAGGCATTTGATGCCTTTGGAATAGACTGGATAGAAAGAGGACAAAATGTCAAAGAAAACTTGTTGGCTAATATTGTAATTAAGCTTGATGATGTAACTTTTGATGGTGTTTCACGAATTGAGGTAAAGACAAGACCTGTTGTACCTGACAACAACTGCAATTGGTAGGTGTTTAATCATGATAATGACATTTTGATATTTTTACATTGTGTGGATCTGTATGAGAATGAGGAGATTGACTTCAGGTCATATGTGGTGGAAGTTGATGGAAAGGATACACTATGTGGTAATGAAGTCATCTAGTTGAAGACCAATAAAATTTCCAAGGGACTTGTTGCAATTGAAAGGGTCTTTGATGGCCCTGATATATCAAATGCAAAAAAAACTAGTGCACATAAGGAAGACTTAGAGGAAATAAAATTGGGAACAAAAAATGCTCCTAAAAAGGTATATATAGGAAAAAGGATGAAGCCACATGTCAGGACAATGTTAATTGCACTACTGTGGAAATACAGACATGTGTTCACATGGTCCTATGATGACTTGAAAGCCTATAGGGAAGACCTGTTTCAACATGAGATCCCTTTAAAGCCTGACACAAAACCATTTAGGCAAAAAAAGAGACCCATTAACCCTACCTTAAGGCCTAAGATGTAAGAAGAACTTGCTAAGTTGAGTGATGCAGGAATCATTAAACCTATAAGACACTCATCATGGATGTCCAATCTAGTGCCTGTCAAAAAAAAGAATGGCGACTTAAGATTATGTGTGGATTTCAGGAACCTCAATGTTGCATCCTTAAAGGATAATTATCCCTTGCCCAACATGGAAGAAATGTTACAAAAGGTAACAAGTGATTTGCTTTCTATGATGGACAAATTTTTTGGGTACAACCAAGTCATGGTGAGAGAATTAGAATAGTACAAAACAACATTTACTACACCTTGTGGAACTTATGTTTATGTGAGGATGCCCTTTGGCCTGATAAATGTTGGTGCCACTTTTTAGAGAGCAATGGATGTAGCTTTCACTGATTTCTTATACTTGTTTTTGGCTATTTACCAGGATGATGTTACCACCCATAGTAAGAAAGAAGAGGATCATTTCTCTCACCTGGAGAAGATTTTTATCAGAGCTCTAGAGTATGGTATCTCCTTGAACCTGAAGAAATGTGCTTTCGGGGTTAAAGAAGGTAAATTATTGGGGCATATTGTTTTGAAGGATGGTGTCAGAATTGATCCTGGAAGAATAGCATCCATTGATAAGATTACCCCACCGAGAATTTTCAAAGGGATCCAATCCTTCTTTGGGAAAATAAATTTTATGAGAAGGTTTGTGACCAATTTTGTAGAGATAAGCAGGCCCATTTCAAAAATTCTCAATAAAGGAGAAAAGGTAGCATGGTCAAAATAACCTCTTAAATATTTTCAAGCCATTAAAGATGCTATTAAGGCTGCACTTGTATTAAAGACTCTAGATTATTCAAAACCTTTCCAATTTTTCACATTTGCTTCTTTCCATACTGTAGCAGGTGTGTTGCTGCAGAAAAATGATGAAGGTTTTGAGCAACCAATTTCCTTTTTTAGCAAATCACTGCAGTCAGTCGAGCTTAAGTATGACACTACTGAAAAATAGGCTTATGCCTTAGTTAAGGCTGTAAAAAATTTCAGAACTTATTTGATTAGTGTGATAGTAGTTGCTTATGTTCCAAGTGCAGTGGTCAAGGACATTTTTACTCAACAAGAGACCACAGGTCGAAGATGTAGATGGATTAATAGAATCCAGGAGTTCAACATAGATATTCAAATCACTAAGCTGGTAAGAGGTCAAGGTTTGGCCAAGCTCATGGCTGAAACCAATTTGGACACTAACCAAATCAATGAGGTTGAACAATAAAATATTGCTCCTATTTGTGATATGCAAACATGTGATTGGTACTGAAGGATAGTTGAGTATTTATAGACTATTAAATGTCTTGATGGCATTCCAAACAATGAGAGTAGGACTCTAAAGCTATAGGAAATCAAATATGTTATTATTGATGGTGAACTCTAGTGGAGAATCCCAGAGGGTGTGCTTCTCAGATGTGTAGATGGCGACCAGGCGGAAGATTTTCTAATTGAAATGCAGAAGGGGGTATGTGGAGGTCACTATATGGCCAAGACTACGACAAACAAGATATTAAGGGTTGGTTTCTAGTGGCCCTCAGCCTTCAAATATTCCCATAGATATGTGAAGAAGTGTGATGCTTGTCAAATATTTACTAGTAAGCTAGAATTTTTAGGCAATTTACCTCTTAGACTAGTCTTAGCACCAGCCCCCTTCTAGTAGTGGGGGATTGACTTTATTGGAGAAATGGCAGTGAAGTCTAGTGGAGGACACGCTTGGATTTTAGTGGCAACTGACTATTTCACAAAATGGGTTGAGGCTATTCCTACTCGGAAGGAAACTAGCAAGGTTGTTATTGATTTCTTAATGAATAACATCTTGAGTAGGTTTGGTGTGCCTGAGAGGATTGTCTCTGATAATTCCATTTGTTTTCAGTCTAAAGAATTTGTGGATTTTGCAATTAGCATGGTATAAATGTGTCTTACTCATCCCCATACCATCCTCAGGGAAATGGACAAGTTGAGTGCAGCAATAGGAGTCTTATGAAGATCATCAAACGGGTCCTTGAGAAGAATACGAAAGCTTGGGATTTGAAATTGCAACTAGCTTTGTGGGTAGATAGGACCACCGTCAAGAAAGCTATTGGGAACTCTCCTTTCAACTTGGTGTATGGGGTAGAGGTCAGGATCTCACACAATAATTTGATGAGAGAATATGATGTGATACTGGCATCTATGATGAGATGCAAAACAGGATGAATGAATTGGCTGAGCTTGATGAGTTGAGGAGAGAATCTCACAAGAAGAATGAGAAAATGCAGCGTCAAGTTAAATATATGTATGAAAAAAGAGCCACTCAGAGAAAATTTGAAGTAGGATGTATGGTGTTAGTGTGGAATGCCAGACTGGAGGATAAAGGAAAGCACGGGAAGTTTGATCCTCTATGGCTTGGACCTTACTTAATAACAGACACTCATGGGGTAGATTCTTACTTCCTACAATCACTCTTAGGAAAATTTCTAGAACTTCCAGTACATGGATAGTTCTGAAACCCTATTTCTCTTGAAATAGGTTTTATTTCCATGTACATTGTATAGTCCTGTAAATTTTGTATATAGGGTTTGGTGTGTTTTTTTTTTGTTGTGTCTTCTTGCCTTGGTTGAGCAAGCTCCTGGTTCTTTTTGGGTTCCTTTGTATTTGGTTTGCTTCACCAAGAGATTTGTTTCTTGCCATACCCACTAGGGGTATGCGTCCCCAAGCATGAGCCACTGATAGGGCCCTCAAAATTCTTAACATTTTGGGGACCTTTTGTGCTTGATGTTAACATGTCACATGTTCCCCATGGGTAGGGTTCAAGGGTTTCTGCTTAGCTAGTCTTGTCTTCAATTAATCCATTGTCTAATCCTTGAACATTCTAATTTTATGTTGACTTGCTTTCATGGTTGCCAGTCACGTAACTTGTTTTTTGATCTATGGTTATACATTCCTTACTGGCCCTTTAGACATTGTCATTCAGTCATTTCAAGGTTGCAAGCTGTCATAATTTTCCCAAAGCCCGGTTTTAATATTTTATCATTGTGACTTATGTCTAAGTCATTGGTTCCTAACGGTAAGTTCTTGTCTACCTAGTCAAGGCCCTCTTTTATGAATAATGTTGTCGCATGAGCAAGTTAAGAAGTCACCAGATTGTGGGATTTCATCTAGATTGTTCCTCGCTGGCCCGTCTGTATGAGGTGATTGTAGTTTAATTGTTGCGAGGTTAGAAAAATGTCACCACATGTAAGTGGGTCTGGCCGTTATGTCCCATCCCAATGCTCGAATCTTTGAGATTAACGGTGTTGATTGAGCAAGGAAATATGATCACCAATGTTCACTTCTAGGTCGTGAAGGTAAGATGCCAGTTCTTTCAAAGCAGTGAGACCCGTGAGAAGATGCCACATGCACATTGCGGCTATTGGTGGGTGGAGCCCACAAGTACATAGGAAAGGTCCAGTCAGCGGATTTCTATTGGCCATTCATCTGAGCTAGAGTGGTGATGTAAATTCAAATGATATTGACTCAATCTAAGTCGTTTGAGATGCCCAACTTAGTTGTAGATCAGCAACAAAAATTCAAAATTGTAAAGTACGCTCATTGTAATTGTTTTGCTTTGCGCGAGTGGGCATTAATGGTGGAGGTGACTTGTAAAACTATTCACTTCCATTCAGAAATTGTGTATATGACTGATTATTACTTATTTGGGATTTGAGGACATGTCCAAAGCAATACGAAGAGTTGAGAAGTGAATTGCAGAAGTCATCCCAACTTGTATTAGGGTTTATCATGGTTGAAAGCAGTAAGTACCACAAATGTAATTCTATGCTTTTTTCAGTTTTATGAGTTAGGGCTTGCTTTTAATCTACTTTCAAATGAGTTCATTTTATCATTTTTCTTTCATTGCTTTGAATTAGGGTTAATCTTTTCTTTTGAAAGTCGTAGCCCTGTAAATTTTCTAGAATTAGCACTTGTCCTAGGTTATAAACTACAATTAGGAAGTTGAATAGTTATAATTCCTCCATAATAACTTTGGTATACACAATACCATGGCTCCCAAAGTACAAGGTGCTTCTTCTTCCACCCATTCTAGAACCCTTTCTTAGGATGTGATTGACTTGTTACCCTAGTCTATGAACAAGAAACTAGAGGGAAAGGTCTTGTTTCATGGCCCTACCGTGAGGGAAGGATTGATAGCTAAAGCTTGTTTCATCAAGGATGTCAAAGTACCTTACACTGGATGGCAGTTGTTTCAACACTGGTTCGGGAATAGGAACCTTGGGCCTCCTTTCAATAATCCATCGAGGTTGGATATGGGGAAGTTGATTGTTCCCAATGTGTATATGGATGTAGATCTCTTGAGAGAAATAGCCTCAAAATATGACCCGATTTCTAGGGCAGTCAGAGCATTTGGCAGGGTGTTCATGGTAAGAGTACCTAGGGAAGAAATTGAAGAAGTCTTTGACTTGCATCAATGGAGTCAATACTTGGTCCTTCTGGATATGTATACTATTAGAACAAAGTACAAAAATACTAAGGTGTTCATTAGAACAAGGATGTTGCCTCTACATACTGTTGTGACTGGCAGTTGGAAACACATGAGGAAAATTAAGATTGATGATAGGGATCTTGAACCTTTCCCAATGAGCTATTTTTCTAGCTATTTTAGAAATATTGTGTACTCTTTGTGCCAAATTATTGGTGCCAATCCACCTGAAAGATTGTAGGAGTACAGTTATTTGGCAACACATTTGCAACACCCACCGTATAGCATTTTTTATGACTATGGAACTTATCTGGTTGAACATATCCATAAAGGCTTGGTGGAATTGAAGGAAGGAATCAATGGGTGAAGTTCTGGTGGTACTCATTGTTAATGCATATGTTCTTGTATAAAGGACAAAAGGTTTTTGAGAAGGAGATCACCTTGGAAAGGAAGGAGGATGTTGACTTGCCTATCCAATGCTAGACCCGAATCTTGGATAGGGATGACAAAAAGTATAACTTTGTAATGTTTAGAAATTATTTCTTCTCCAGAATAAGGAGGTTCTTAATACATGAACCACCTAGAATTCCCAAATAAATTCATGAATTCTTGAGGCCTAAGGAGATGAGCCTAGATTTGAATTTGAGCCATAATTGGGGAGATTTGATTTTGTATAATGATAAGACAATTCTCAGAGTAAATGCTAGTAGTTTGGGTCCATATGTCTTGCTTGGAGATGTTCCTTTGAGAATAGGATTCCTTGAGATCATGAGGCAGTTGAGAGCTTCACAAGAAGCACATTTACTTGAATCAGCAAGGAAGGGGTCATTCTTCCTAGAATAGACAGCATTTGCAAATTACATTCTGACAAAAGGGACATGGAATCAATTAGAACATCTACTAGCTCCTTATAAACTGATGAATATGAGCCTAAGGAATCATGATCTTGAAGGCTTCATCAGTAAACTCAAAGCAGATAAGAAAATGGGTAACTTTGTACATGTTTCTTACTACCTTGAGGATGTTATTAGGAATGTTTTTAACTTTGAGGAACAAGATGAAAGAAAAGCTAAATACCTTGCTTACAGAAAGATGGTGGAAGCTAGGAAGAAGAATAATCCCTAATATGACCCTCTGCTAAATATATCTGGTGATTTTAATAAATTTATGCATGTCATGGACAATTTTGAGAATGTTGTTGGTATTTTGAGGGAACAACTAGAAATCCCAGATAGGGGAAAGGCAATGATGGTTGAAGAAAGTGTTGAAATGACATTAGAAGAAATACCTACACATCAGCCACCCAAGCAATTGAGAATTTATTCTAGGAGGAAGAAAACAATAGGTGGGGAAAGGAGTTTAATAGCTCCTATCACCTCTAAAGGGAAAAAATTAGACTCTCCTGAGAGAACAGTGCCACCTCCTCCTGCATAGGCCTCTTTTCCTGTAATTGATCTTGATTCACCCCCTAGAGGTTTTGTCCCTCCCGAGCAACCACCTCGAAAGAAGCAAAGGACTGAGGAAAAAGGAATATTTGATTACTCTAACACAAATGAAGATGGTATCTACATCACCCCTGAGGAAATGCATATAGGAATGCCTCCTCATGAAGGAGCAGGGTATGTGCAAGATCATGATGGGCCAAAAAGTGGCAATATGATGGGTATTTGTAGGGTATGTGGCTGACGACTTATTTTTTATCCAAATTGATGAAATGAAAAGGTTTTTAAAGGATATTCTCAAATTTCCACCAATATAAATTATTCTTTACTTTGAATTTAATAAATAATTATTATTTATTTTCTATTTGAATTAGATTAAAGTGTTGATTGATAGGCTGATTGAAAACATCTATAGCTTTCAAACGGTATCACATTTTTGAATCAAAATATGCATCACATTCTATGTTTCACATACTATAGGATTAAAAAAAAAATTGAATTTCATGAAATTTTGACCAAGTTAAGGTGGTTAGACACGAGTTTTATATTTTTAAAAGTTGTAATAAAAGCTCATAATTAATTATTTACTTGGAAAACAATTACAAAAAATATGCATCACATCCGAACATGAGTCCTCTACTTATGTCTAAAATCTTATAAAAAAATATTATCATTTTATTGTGGTTAGGGTGGTCAGACAAACACCTACTTCTTATTTTTCCCTAAAATTTAAGTACTATTGCATTGAAATTTCAATTTTTCACCAAATAGATTTTTATTTTTTTTAAAAACCTAGTAGTTTAGAAACTACATTCAATTTTCTACAGATTCTATTCTTGCATATTTTTGAAATAATATAGATAACTTATTCAAATTTTTATGTCAAGTTTCCTAACTTTGATTTTTCTGAATTTTTTGCCACTTAAGGGCCTGTTTTTTCCATGATGATCCTGCACATACCCAGCAATTGCTTCAAGTTCAAGATAGAGCATCCTCAGATTGGGAAAGCTTGAAATTAGTGGATTGAATACTGCAGATGATTTAAGGGTAGAAGCTAGTAAGGAGTTTATGGAAGATGACTCCATTGAAACGTCTGCATTTCAAGATTTCTGGTGGAAATCCAAGGTTGTAGACTATGCAGAGAGGGTAGATACTAAAAGGAGCTTGCATCCTGAATTGCCTGAAAATGTCATTCAGGAAAATGTAAGAAGCATCATGAAAAATGAGTTTAAAAAGATTGATGCCTAGGAGGGTAGAGAGCTTGTAAAGAAGTGTGGTGTGTTGTTGCCAGAATGGAATATTTTTGATGTTATTGTTTTAGATGCTATAAGAAGGGATGAAAGGCCTCTCATATAGATAGAAGAATAACTAGAAATGGTACTTTGAGGTTCAACATTTAGTGAAGATTGGGATGGAATGGCAATATGGTCATTATCTTCAGGATCTAGAAAATTAGCTTTGGCAGAGCCATCAGACCTTAGTGGACAACTACTTATAAAGAGAGTTGTTGATACCCCAACTTTGGAAGCTATAGATATGGTTGTCAATGTTGCTAGGTTTACTCGAGCAACTATGGAAGGTCTCACCCTGGAGAGAGATAACCTTAGAACTAAATACAAAGAACTCCTCGATGATTATGATAATAGCCAATAGAGGGTGGTTGTGTTAGAAACTAAATTGGAACTTTATAAACAAAGAGGAGAAATGCAAAGAGAATAGGGTCAACCCAACTCAAGCCACCCACCTCTGGCCTCTCCAATGGCGTCTTACCAAATTTCACCTCATGATAGAGAGCAATTGATTTTGCAAGTTGAAACATATAAGAAGTTGCTGGAGAAAGCTCAGGACACAATTTATGTAGACATATCAAAGGTTGTTTGCACTGTCTTGAATCATTTAAATGAGAATATTCAAGCTAGACTTAATAGTGTATGTGAGTTGAATGAGCAAAATTTTCAAAGGTACATAGCCCCACTAGAGCAGAAGATAAGAGAATTGATAGCTCAATATGATTTGACTGACTTGTCACCACTACCACACATTGAGGTCACTAATTATGAATTGAAACCACTGCAAGTGTGGAAAGAGGAACTGAATGAGGTTATTGATTCTCAAGTGAATACAATTTGCAAAGAAGTTGATATTGATGTCTTTAATGACACTTTGGAGAGGTTAACATTTTTTATTAGTTTTTTGGAGGATTTTGACAGCGTTCAATGCAGTAGTAACCAAGTATTCCCCATACAAGAAGACCCTGGATAAAGTTATTTATTTTTATTGGCCCTTTGAGGAGGAATCTGAAGTATGGGGAAGGGTGTATGTTGGCAAGTTTGGTTTGTGAATAAGGATGTGAAACATATACTTGGTCAAGTATTGTATAGTCTCGCCTTAGAAGTTACAGTGTATAAAACATATGTTTCATAGGAAAATATCAGTTGTTGGTGATATGGAATGCTGACTGAGATGTTAGCTCACTTTTTTATCGACGTCATTTGTCATCTTGTTTGATGGAACGTATGTGTTGCTATGAAGAAGTTTATTCTTTTTTACATGTGTTTTTTGGAAGACAAATTTGCTACTCATAATGAATGTAAATGATCTTTGTCTCATATGAATTCCCTCTACTTTGATGAATGTAAATGTAACTGAATTAGGGAATATGTCTTCTAGTGGTCCAATTAGAATGTGACATGGGTACACTTGGCCTGAAGCTTTTTTTTGCTCCCTTATTCTATAAAAGGGAATTTAGGTCCATTTGTGTGGGTCTTTTGTTGAATTCTGGAGTTGAATGGTGAAAATTGATAATATAGAGTGAACAAAATGAGTCATTATCTAATGCTTTAAGTCTAGATAGAAAATTTTGTCAAATGTATGGTTTCTGAATATTTCTTAAAGATAATGGAGATTTTTTGAGTCTATAGTCTCTCCATTTTGGTTTTGTATTCAAATTATTAATGAAAATCCTGATCATAGATCATTTCATTAATTGTCATTGTTTATACTTTGATATATGCTTTGGTTTTAGCTCCCATTCATGGAATGAGTTAAATGCTTGAATTAAATCATGAATTCGTGTGCAGGGTCATTGGATCTGATAAGTAGTCTATAGATGTTGGTCATCGATTTGTGAATTGCAAAGTAATGTCGCTAAGATCATGAGTATTTAGAATTAAATAAACCTTGTATTTCAATTTGCTCGGACTCCTAGGCCTTAGATAATGGCACTGGTCTTAACTCATTTAAATCTTTCTCATGGCTCTAGTAACCTGACTTGAGAACAATCTTTTAAAATAATAATTGATTTGTCTTGAACTTATTGTGTTTTGTGTTGTTTCATATTCTCGGCTTAAGTTGCAAGATTCATTCAAGGAATTACTAACCTCTTGGATAATTTCAGCTTATTAGCTATGGATGAGAATATATCTTCTTAAATATACTGTGTGCACGTGAATTGTCTGAAATAATAAAGTAATACACATTGTGGGATTACCCTCCCGGGTTTTGCAGAGCCTAAAGTGTGGGAGATAAAGCCATTGGTGCAATATCTCGTTAGTTGGCCACTTGTTTAGCAGATATTTGAGAATTGAGCCTAGCAAACTCATAGGTATTTTTTGAGACTTGATTGGTTTGTTGTAAAAAACAATGAACAGTTAGCTCACATAGCCATGTCACCCCCTAGAGGGCGCCTATATTTTTTCCTTTCCCAAGTCTTAACCAAAGTCGAATCCTTCACTTTTTTCCATGGTCTCTGATAGTTATATGGTGAGTGTCTTGGGGGCAGATTCTTCCCTGCCCTTGCACCATGATATAAAAAGTGTTATGAAACTGACATTGTTGGATTCTACACTAAATTTTGTAGATAGGGTATCTGTTTGGAGTGGAAAATGATAAACTCCCTCAGGAGGCCTCCCAATCTTTAGAACAAATATTTTGGGGATGGTTATCTTACACACTTTCGTTGAATTGTGGGTTTCCCCAATTTCACTTTTGATTAGAGTGGGTTGGAAAACTTGGCTTTGGTTATTCCCACTTAGGTCGTTCCTGTAGGGTGAGTACTTTTTTCCACTACAATAGGCCTTCTAAAGGACTTACTAAAGCAGGATAGAAAGTCTAGCATTCTGATCACCTAGTTAAGGGGAGAGCATAAGCCTATTGCTTTTGAAACACAGAGAACATGGGGTTGAAACTATTTCTTTAATTAAGCTAGATGCACTATCTTAACCAAAGGAAAATGCAATAATCAAATTAAAATCCCTACAAACATTATTAGTAATTTGCATGTTTTTGTCTTTGACTGGTGTAAGTTTTTCTCACAATTGTGTTTGACTAGTGTGTATTGTACCTACAACCAAGAAAATAGTTATTAATCCTCATATTTTTGAAAATATGCAAAAATAAACCAATGCGCTACAACAGTCATTAAATGTGCTAAAACAAAAGGTAGATGTGCTACATAAATTGATGAAAGCGCTAAAAGAAAAGTTCTAAGCGCTGAAAGAAAATCCCGACTGGTGAAATAGAAACTTGGATGTGTCGGAATAGGTGTTGTATGTGTTGGAATGTTTTGTGGATGCGCCAAAATAGCACTCAGATGCGCTAAAGTATTTTTTCGTATGCGTTGTAAAAACTCTTGATCGCACTAAAGGAAAACACGTTAGAAGCCTGCAAGCATACTTTTCAAAAAAAATGTTAAAATGGGGTTTTTCGGCCCCACGGTGGGTGCCAATTTAATGTGTGAGTAAAAATATGTGTATATGAATGACCAACATAATCAATAAGACATTATATCAATAGATTTAAACAATGATTAATCTAATAAAAGAAAGAAATCTATTGAAAGTGTCATATTGCTCTCTATCTCTAAATATTTATTAAATCATGGGGCTCTCAGATTTTGATTGGACTGTGCCTGTTAAAATGCCAATCTAGAGAATGAGAATGATAAGCTATATGATTTCTAAATGATAAGATGATGATACTATGATTATGCTTGACATGAAACTTGATAAAAGAAGCTACAGTAAAATAAGATGCAACTAAATGAAAAGCCATTATTTCCATTTTAAAATGATATGATTGCTATTTTCTATTTGCTAAAATGCTTTATTTCTCAATTGATATTTCTGCAGAGTAAGTTTGCACAAAGTTGGGATCCTTTTCCTGTAGACAGAGGTTGTATTTATAGATTCCTGGCAACATATTTGTGAAGGGGCAGCAAAGCAAAGGTCTAGATTTGATCTGAAGAATTCAATGGTAAAAGATGAAGAAGCTTGAGATGATTATGTAGATTGTTCCTCCCCACAAAAACATTCAGCTAGAACATAGGAAGAATCAATGGGAGAAGATGAAGTTTTCCTGCAAATTTGTCTCCAATTTATCTCCAAATTTACTCGTGAAGATTGAGTTGAATTTAATTAGATATCAAATATCTAATTTGGTAGGTGGATATGATTAGCTGTAGAAATATGCCTTTATTTGAATATTTGGATTTATTCAAATTTTAGCAAAAGAAGATATTTAATTTAATAAAACAAACTATAGTAAGTTGTTTATTAAATTAAGATGGAAGAAAATGGATAATTAAATAAATGAATGTATGTGATTTGTTTATTTAATTAAGGTAGAATGATGTGATTAAGATAGAATAAAATAGGAGAATCTGATAATTAAATAAAACAAAGTATGTGATTTGTTCATTTAATTAAGATAAAAATATATGATAAAGATAGATGATTTAAATGTGAACTATATAAATAAATATTTCTATTTATTTATAAGTGGATGAATTAAAGGAGCCAATTAATCAAATAAATCATATTTAATTAATTAAATTATCCAGACCATTTTTAGATATATATATATGTTATCCATTGGAATAAGTAATGGTGTTCTTTACAATATTGTTAAGTGTTGTCTTAATTTGTGTTAGATTTGAATTTTATCTCACATATGAGCCTCGCTATTGTTATTCTTTTTTCTTATACTTAAGTAAATCTTATTTAAATTTTGATTATTAAAAATTAATCTAAGTTTATGGAAAAAATACATCTTTTTGTTTAGTCAGCGGGAAATTATACATAGTTGTGATATCACAATTCTTATTGTTGACTATATTTTTCCATCAAATGTAAGTAATTTAACACCCATCAATTTCTTTTGCTTTTAACCTTGTTAGTTTTTAATAAAGTAATAGTTTATTCTCGGGTGGGCATTACAAGTGGAGGTGAGCTGTCATAAAGGAATTTTAATAGAATTCTATTATGTAAATGTATCATTGATGAGAATGAATAAATTGATGTAATAGAAAGAAAACTATGTAATTGAGAATTGAATTTGAGGCGTTAAATGCCAAGTCAAACTTGTATGTGACTATTGATATTTGGAAATGAATATTCTTTTATTTCTGATTTATTGGTGATTTATGAACATAAAATTGCTAAAGGGAATTAGCTATGGAATTTGTGTCATCAATATGAATATTCATAGTGTCAAATTTTGGTTTAATGGTAGAAATCTAGTTGAGCATGTTACACTCATAATGCTTCTCCCACTTGGGAACATCTTTTTGAAAAGAATGATGCAATAATTGATAAGCAAGAAAATCATAGTTATTCTTCTCTTGATTCCTCTCCTACTAGGGAAGATATCATGGTGAAAGAAAATGATAGAATTGGTGCATTTGTTTCAAGCAATAGTGATGTGGCTTCCTTAGATGAAGATGATGAGGTGACATTAGAGTCCCCTTTTCTAAAATATCATTAAAATAAGGATAAATATTTTGGGGTTATGAAAATTAGATATCCCTTGAGTCCTCCTAGAAGTCCTTTAATTATTGGACCTCCCAAGTTATTCTTGAGACACTTACCATCTTCCCATCCTCACATCAATCTCAAGTTCAAAACAAATCTATGCTTATCATACGACCACCTAAAAAGAAACTATTATCCCTAAGAGATATCTTGAAATTTACAATGCAACTTGACCGTAATAATGTTTCACAGCAATTGAGTTAAAATACCATTGCTCACACATATAATGCAAGGAAAAATAGGCAACCACAAACCACTCCTGATTCATTACCATTTCCTCTACCTATATTTCCTAGTTCTCCTTAGTTTCCTTTATATAGTGGAAAGGATTATGACCTTTTTGAACAACTTAAAAATACTCCCACAAAGATATCCTTAAGGGATCTTATTCGAGCCTCACCTAATTCTCATAGCATGCTCCAAACTTCCTTGAAACAAGTTATGGTCCCTCTTAGTGTGCAACCAAATGATGTAATAGCCATAATTCAAGGTATGAACTCAACCAACTTAGACATTACTTTCCATCAAGATGAGTTACCTCCATTAGAAGTCAAAAATAAAATGAGGCTTTCATGATAAAAGCTATCATTAATAGGGTTTGCATAAAGTGAACCCTTGTTGAAAATGGCTTAGCCCTTAACGTGTGTAGCATATTTTTTTGGATAAACATTGAGTAGACAAAATCTAAATACAAGCAGACTCTTTATCTATCTATGGATTTGATGATGTAGGAAAACAACTGCTTGGTGTGATCACATTACCTATTACAATTGGAAAGGCCACATTGAAAAATATTTTCCATGTTATGCCTCAAGATCTTTCATACAATCTTCTTTTGGGTAGAACTCTTCATCATATAATGATGTATGTCTACAACAACAAAGTATATACAATCAAGGCCAAGAACCAGAAAATTGTTTGCACACTGAGAAAGATACAAAAACTCCTTTGAAAATATTGATACCAACTTCAAAAGTAGAACCTATACAAGAGGAACACAAAGATAACAATATTAAAAAAAGTCACAAAGCTATTAGATGATGATTGGGGTTCCTTATATTTTACACCTACATTCATGGAAGAATACATTATCATAACAAAAGAGTCTGAAAAGAGAAAAGAACCAATAGTAAAATCAACAAAAAAATTGTAAGAACCTTTGAAAGCATCCATTTAAACCACTTTAGAAGAAGAAAATTACATAAAATTTTGATGAAGTTGATTATGAACAACCACAAAATCCAAAAGAAATGGAAAATATTTATGGAAGAGGTTACAAACTTTTGAAACAACTTGCTTATTGTGGAAAAGGATGTGGTGCTAGAGGAAAAGGTATTTGTGTCCCTATAGAGCCTAACACATAAGAAACCACTAGTGGTCTTGGTTATTGTCCCTTAAAAGAAATAAGATTGTCAAAAAGGCCTTCAATAAATACCAACACTACTACAAAAGATTCTCCTAAGACAACTTTAACCTTGGTGCATCATGAATTGATAGAAACAACTAGTGGTCTTGGCTATTGTCCATCAAAATAAATGAAGCAAATAAATATTTGCTTAATTAAATGTCATAATAAAAAACACTCCTAGGATATCTTCAAACACATGTCTTAGTAATGATTGAGGTTCACTAGATTTCACACCCTCCTTTTAGGGAGAGTACAAAATCTCACAATCTAAAGAGTCTTGTGTATGTATGAGACCTTGTACTAAGCAAGATATATCTTTGCCACAAAAGAAAGGGAAATCTTCTACTATTGATTAAGAGAGTACCTTGTTGATGCTTCTCCAAGCTTGTTTGATATCTCTCTCTCCAAGAACATGAAAGAAATTTTAGAAGTTTTCATTTTGTGCATATCATTGAATTCATGGTCATTCCACTAACGAATGTAAGGATTTGAGTGATAAAATTCAACATCTTAAGGATTTTGGTGCTCTTCCTTTTTGTAGTGTAGAAAAATGTATCCGTTTATATTTTCACACTTGTTTGGGTCCTTTTGCTAAAACATGTTTTCTTTATGCCCTAATTGGTCCTATTTTGTTTCCACAAGCCTAATTAAATGCATTTTTCTAAGGATAATCCTGACTTTTATCAAATGACAAACCATAATTTAATGTTTTGGGTTATGTGTTCTAGATCTAGTGATCTTGGACTCATACACCACCTTGGGTAAATTGGTCCCACCTAGGTCTCGGGACCTATTTTAAATATTACATTTAACAGTACACTTCTTGAAATATGTGTCTTAGGTTTAAGCCACTGGGACTCATATGCCCAACCTAGCGTATGAGTCCCATTTTAACCTAGACCTATTTTAATTCAAATTCTTGGTGGGATTTTATTATCCTAGATTTTATGTTAGCTTGTAGTGTTGCAATTACGAGAAATTAGGCATAAACAAGTATAAATACAAGGTTATTTCACATAGTTTCATCCTAGAAGATCTAAGCAATCGAAGATTATCAAGAGTACTTTCATAAGAGAATTATAGAGCATTCAAGAGTATATCATCAAGCATTTGTATCAGCATTCAAGATTCAAGCATCATGTCAAATTCATCATGCATCATGTGTGTTTGTGAGCTAACATTTGTGACGTAGGTTTCATGATTCAAGTAAGCATTCAAAGACATTATCTCATATCAACAATCAAGAGTCAAGATCCACATCCCTTGAAGTCATTTCACACAAGTTTGCAGCCTTTATTCAAAGGGTTTGGTGAGCTACAACATTGCATTTTTTTATTCATCATTCCTTCATGATTTTCTATTTCATTTCAAGGTTTAATTACCAAAATGGGGTTTGATCGAGGTAAACCCCTATTCCCTAAAAAAACAACATTTTTCTCTCTTAATGTGTGATTGCAGATCTAGGTGAATTGGAGCTTGAAGATCCTTTGAAGACAAAGTAAAAGTTTTCAAAGTTGTCAAGAATTTGTCATCTTCACGAAACTCGCCTACATGCTAGAATTCAAAACTTTCGGACTCGAAGATTAGACAAGAAGGAAGCTACATAAGATCACTAGAGGCTACAAAAATATTAGTCAAACCCTAATAACAGGAATAAATTGCCCTACTGGGCATATGAGTCCCTGTATAGCTCTTTTTCTAGTTTTATGTGGATTCTAATTAATCACCAAGAGATTACAAATTCTCTTATAAACCCTAAATTGGGACTAAATTTCCCACTCAGGCATATTAGTCCTAGTATACCTCAAATAGTAGATTTTTAGGGTTTTCAAACCTTTTTTAGACATCTTCACTCCTCCAGGTAGTTTTTTATTTTATTCTATTTATCAATCTATTTACATGCTTTCAATTTTCTAGGGTTTTGTGTATAAATATTTGATTTCTCCTTTGAAAATTCATTTAATGGTGAACCCCCATTTAATCACACCAAGGAGCCTCTTAACCCCCATTCCTCAATCAAGGACCAATTGGTTGAGGGATCTAGATTCCTAATGAAATAGAAAGTGTGAAATAGGTCCCCAAAAGTGTTCCATCTCCTAAAAGGTGGGACACCCCTATTTCCTATATTTTCATTTTGGAAAACTCGACCTTTGGACCCTTGAATTTCTGATTTGGAGAACATTGTAGTCCTATATCTAGCTTGCATTAACTTTTCATTATATTTTCATTAGTTAATTTGCATTTAGGGCTTCTAAACATTGCATTAGTGAAAAGTGCATATAGGTTGCATTTTTCCATCTTAAATCATTCAATTTCACTGAAAAATATGTAATTGTAAATGGTCATTGAGCATACAATCTAGAGATATTAACATCAACTCAAAATATTCTAATTCAGGTTTTGAAACCCTAATCGAGACTCATTCACCCATCTAGGTGATAATTTAGTCCTAGTATAGGTCTTTTCTCTTGATTTCTGGGTATTATGTGTGGTCTTATTTTCACTATTCAAAACTACCAAAAACCCCAATAGGGACTCATTAACCCACTAGGGTGATCTAGTCCCAAGTTAGGTTTGAATCTACATTTTATAGAATTAAAAATTTCATTTTTGTGCTTTTGTTTGTTGTTATTAGGTTTTTGTTTTTGTTTACAAAATTTCTATTTCTTCAATTTGGACATATTTAGCTTCATTTCATAAATGAGTGAATTGTGCGATTTTAAAATTGCATCATTTTTAGCTTATTCATAAAGTTATCTTACTTTAATTTGAAAATTACAAAATGTTTACATCATTCCTTTACAAGTTTGCTAAGAAAAAGTTCAATAACAAGAATGATGATCATTCTTCCAAGAACTATCCTAGTTATGAGTCTTTTGGAATGAGAGGAGGAAATCATTAACAACACCTTGATTAAGTTTCATTTGTTTCCCCCTCGTGAGAATATGGATAATCTTGACAATAATAAAGCTTCTTTTCCCAACACTCCTCTCCCTTGTGATGAAAGTTTTGTGGTTTTAGAAGAACCAAATATTGAAATACATGAGAATCCTATTTATGAAGACATCTTAGATCAAGAGGATGAGATCATAGATACATTTATTAACATTAATTTACCTCACCTTCAATCATCCTTTGACACCCCTTCCCCTAATGAAAGTATTGTGATAGATAAAGAGACAACTATTGATAACCCTATTTATTCTAACACACTCCCCCCTTGCAAAGGAAAATGGTTGATGTAAGACAAAGAAAGTGATGTCTAAAAAATGAAGTATGATACTCCTAAGTCATTTGATGGCCTATTAAAGATGTCCAATATTGAGAATTATTTTCACACTCTTTTACATCGGGGATTAATCAAATTACCACCTAAACCTAAAAAATTAATAGAAAATAAAATAAATCAAAATGGACCATTTTGTGCATATCATAGAATGTTTGGACATAATACTAATGATTGTTGATATTTACAAGAACTACTAAGAAAATTTGAAAAGAATCAAACTTGACTAAAAAAACATACATCCTTCTTCTTGCCATATAATGGTTGTAGGATCATAACATTCTCACTATTGTATGTGTTAACATTCATTGTAAATCATTCCAAAATGTAAGGAGATCTTTCTCATCACCTACCTCAGATCATTCTTATCTTGTACACAGTAGGGACAAGAATTAGATAGCCTTGTCCCTAGTACTACACTTGATGTTGTCCCTTTGGCTAGTTGTTGGCCTTCTGCATACGATGAACAAAATTGGGATGTAGATGACCTGCTATATGTTAACTCACATGTACCTTACTAGTCTTGTCTTTCTTTTCTTTTTCATGTTATGTGTGTGATTGCATGTGCATAATGTGATCTATCATACCATTTTTTTTTATATATCTCTCTCTTTGTGGCATTCCTCTATTTATATCTGCATTCTTCTATACATCGTAAACATTTTACCTTTTTCATTTTTCTTTGTTTTTCCTTTTGGGTCTGACACAAGGCATCAAGAAATTTATGTCTCTTCCATTTTGACCTAAAATATTTTCTTTTTTTTCACTCTCTTTGTGTCATTTTTCCTCTTCCATGAGTATTTGGGGAATGATTATGTTTCCAAGCTCTCTAAACAACATTGTAGCAAAGACATACTGACCCTAAATCCATGGATCCCTTATGTGTGATTTTAGGATTGCATTGTGGGGGAAACCCTTTTTCATGACATAGCTTATTGGAAACATATGTGTGACATAGGGCTTTCCAAATAATCTCTCATGTCTTTTTAGCATTTATCATTTTCTACTTTAAAGTAATTGCTCACAGCATAGTGTTTAGCAATTTATTTAAAGTGGGGGCATACATTGGCACTATTCTTTTGTGTACTACAACTCATGTTTCATTGTGATTGCTTTATATGACTTGTGAACCATTATGGGAATACTTCAAATATGATGAATCCTTGAAAAAAATGCTAAGATTTTATGAAAAACCATATACTCCTCCTCAAAAGAAATGGGTTACATGTGCTATGATTAGTTCCAAGAATAAAGATGGAGAAAAGGAAAGTAATGAGATTAACATGGACAATGAAAAATTCAACCCTAAATCTCCAAAACAAAGTGCACTTCCTCTAGGAGATACAATTGATGTACCAATTGGCATTAATGATAAGGATAATGTGATTAAGATAGGAAAGTGCCTTGATGAAGATGAACAAGAGGACCATGTAAATTTTCTTCATGACTTTCCCAAAACTTTTGCTTGGAATTATTTTTTCTTCATGAATTTTTTGCTAAGATAGTGACACACAATATAGTCCTTGTTGAAAATGCTAAACTAGTTAGATAAAAAACACAAAAAATGCATCCTAAGATAGCCTAGCTAGTTAAGGGAGAGATTGAAAAACTCCTTCAAGCTAGTTTCATACGACCTATAGATTATTCGCCTTGGATCTCAAACATTATCGTAGTCACGAAGCCCAATAATCATATTAGGATGTGTATGGACTTTCGTGATTTAAATAAAGCATCTTTAAAAGATGATTTCCCCCTTCCTAATATTGACATGATAGTGGACTCAACTTTAGGACATGCTTTGTTGTCATTCATGAATGGATTTTCTAGGTATAATCAAATCTTTATCAACCCTCAAGATTAGTACAAAACAACACTTACAATAGTCTAGGGAATATTTCGTTAGGTAATGATGCCCTTTAGATTAAAGAATGTGGGTGCAACATATCAATGAGCTATGGAATTAATCTTTCATGATTACATACATAAGATCTTGAAAGATTATGTTGATGATATTCTAGCCAAATCTTTAACTTGAAAATAAAATGTGAATATCCTTCGAAAAATATTTGAGCAAATGTGAAAATACAACATAATATTGAATATGAAAAAGTGTGTCTTTGGTGTAGATAGTGGAAAACTTTTAGGTTTTATCATATCTCATAGAGGCATTGAGGTGGACACAAAGAAAATTGATGCTATATTTAACATGCCACCTCCTAGAATCATCTCTTAATTGTGTACCTTACAAGGGAGAATTTAGGCTATCCATTATTTTATAGCTTCCCTAGTAGATTGAATGTTACCATTTACACATCTCCTCAAGAAATATGTACACTTCAATTGGAATGAGGATTGTAAACAGGATTTTGAGAGTTTGAAGGATTATCTTGCCACTGCACCTATTTTACAACCTACTATGCAAAACAAACCATTCATCCTTTATACCACAACATTGGCCCATGATCTCGCAGCATTATTGGCTCAACAAGATGATAATGGTAAGGAAAATCATGTCTATTACATTAGTTGAACCTTGATTTATTATGAGACATGATACATGGTGATGGAGAAACAATCTTTAGCTCTTGTGTTCGCTACTAGTATGTTGAGAAATTACTTATTGAATGTTGAAATACATGTGATGATGAAATTTGATCCTTTTAAATATCTCTTTTCTAAAATACATTTATCAGGATGCTTAGTTAAATGGGTTATGTTGTTAACAGATTTTTACCTTAAGTTTGTTTCACAAAAATAAATTAAAGGACAAGCCTTAACCGACCAAATAGCAGATGCTCCTTCACCCCTAGCATTACCTAATATAGAAGCATTCCCTGATGAGAATGTGATGACTATTTAGAAAGATGAAGAATCATGGGAATTATACTTTGACAGTTCTAAGTGTAGAACAGACTCTGGTGTTGGGGTTATAATAGTTCCACTAGAACATGTGGTATCAAGAGGAGGCACAATAATAAGTGGAGTGTACAACCACCCTCTAGATGTTTGAACAGGAAGTGAATGGCATTGGAAAAAAAATTAGTGTTCATAATGAGGCTATCAACCAAACAAACTCTAAGATGATCACATAGTAAGGTTTCATATTGATTATCACTAATAAAACACACGTTTAGAAGAAAGAGTATTGTAGGAATAGATGCATTCAAAACCAAGCCATCCTTATCAATGAAACCATCAATAGGAAAGTAACCAACATTTAGGAAATAATTCTCCAAAGTAAAATTAGGAGTTGACATGGAAAGGATAATGAGTTTAATGTATGCATTTTAAATTATTCTTACCATTTGATGATCCATAAAATTTGAAAGAAAGAGACTAATGAGCTAAAAAAATAGAGCATTCAATTTTTCCTCTAGTCTTGAGATGTTTTAATGATAGAGTAGAAAGTGATTTCCACTTTCACATAGGCGATAAAAAATAGATGTCATAAATTTTCACTATAAAAATTATTTTGATTCAATGAAAACAAAATGATAATCTTATCTAATCATCAGAAAGACATTTATTCACTAGATCAAAATTACATTAAAATTTGTTAAACTTAGTTAAGCTCATTCTTAAATCAATCCATAGGGATAATTAAATATAAGTAAACTCTTTTTTTTAATATTAATATGATATTAATTTATAATTGAGTTAATCATCATCAAGAAATTAATAACTTTCTCCTCTTACATCATATCATGAGGAAGAGAAATGGACCTCACATCCTCTCCTTCTAAGATTAGGATTTTTCCTAGAAGCCATCAAAGGGTTAGGATAAAATAGTCCACCTTTTTCCAAACAATGAAACAAAAAAGATTATTTAATCTAAGTTTTAAAGAAATAAAAAATTAGAATACTAAAAAAAATAGTATCTTAGATATTAAAGTTCTCCTAAAACATAGTCATTCATCTAAAAATGATAATCAAGTATATCATAACTACGTATATTCATTGAATAAATGAATTTATAATTTAATTATATTATCAATATATATTATCTCTAACCTTATCCATTGGAAGAATTTAATTCTTACACACGTTACTATTTTCTAATAACAAGTTTATACATAAGAAAGGAAAAACTCGGATGTCTCAATACATAAATCATAGAACAATGACCACATGACTCATACATGATGTAGCATCGTAAATTGTCACTCTTAATAATTTCACAATAGGTTTAGCTCCCCCTCATGTGCCTAGACCCAATTTTATATTTTAATTTTCTCATTTTATAATAATCTTTGTAAAATCAAAGGTTGAATTAGGATTAAGGAGTTATTGTTCATTTATCAATTCTTAAGGCCCCAAAATAGGTTTGGGCTAGGGCACCTAGAACCCTTGGCCAACTTATTTTGGCTCCAATTCAAATATTTTGGTGTCAGCAATAAAACATTTATAGATCCAAATTCATTTATCAGTTGTCAATAATTAATTTGTAGGAAATTAAAAAATTGCATATAAATACAAGTCCTTTTTAGCATTTCAAATCCTAAGCACACCTAATAAGAGCTAGAAATTTTGAGGTGATAATTGAGTATCCTAAGAGCAGTCAAGAGTAGAATTATAGTAGCATTATTTCAGTAAAGCATCATGTTTTCATGTGAGCTTGTTTATATTTCACATATATTTTTCTTGTGAATACTTTAAACACATAAGAATTTAAATCAAGAATCCAAATTCTCCTTGAAGGTGATAAGTACAATGACTTTAGTCCATCAAGGAATGAGAACCCAAGTGATAAGTTGCAACAATTGTCAATTTATGATTTAAGCTAGTAGTTTGCAAGATTGAATTCTTAGACACACAAAAATGACATGCATAAAAAGTTTAGTTAAAAATTAAAAAATTATTAATACTAAAGAAAATAAAACTTCAAAAATAGATTCATTGGATTTTTTGATATGTTTTAAAAAAATCACTAGAAAAGGATGATAAATGCAAAACTTATGAATAGTTGAAGTTACAAAACTAAGTCTAACTTTCAACAATTATAGTTGAAATTTGAAGAAAAAAATTAAATTTTACATTCTCCACATGCCATGTTATTGGAAGCTTGAGTTATTTCTCAGTTTTCATTGATTTCAACCCCTTGTATGAAGAAGATTATTGTAAAGATGTTGTTGTTGATGATGTCAACCCCTAGCATTGCAGTTGTTGCAAGCCTAAAGTTGTTGATATTGATGTCAACATAATGTTGTTGGCACTATCATTAATGTCTTACTTCAGTATAGTTGCAAAAGTTATGTTTGAAGATATTTTTGGTAGCATGGAGTGTTGCACTTGCTGCAGATGTGTTGAAGAGGTGTTAGTAGTGTTACAGTTGTAGTTGGTTCACTCAGTCTTCAAGTTCTTTTGAGAAAATTAAATAAAAGAGAGTTTAGTGTGATAGAGTGGTTCAGTTTTCTTCTCCACATTTCTTCATGGTTGAGGATATGCTTGTGTGGTTTGGATTAGATGATTAGAGGTATTCAAAGGTTATACATATAAAGTTTCAGGTTCTAGATCATTCTGTAGTGAAAGATGTATTTGATAGTATGTCTGTTTGGTGAAATATGGTGTCTCAAAGATATGAGGTTGCTCCCCATTTCTCTCCAGTGAAGGTTCTTGTCTTGCAAATCTAGGAATATTATTTGTATTTTCCTTTCCTTGAAGTTTTAGGTGTTGTGGCATTCTATAAGGTGTTTTATGTGTTGGATGCCTATGTTATTGTGACTAGTTGCACAAAATGAAGCTTTTCTTAAGTTTTAGGTGGTTGTAGTAGTACTGGTGAATATTATTATGATATGGAATATTTTGAGATGTTTTGGAATTTTGTGTGGTCCATGAGATGTTTTTGTAATGTCCCTTTTTTCTGAAATTTCTAAAAATAACAAATTACTATTTTTAGTAAGTTATGTTTCCAAAAATAGCAAGTAAGATCCTGCAGTGGAACAAGGAAAATTGATTTCTCAAGGTGAATTAATTAAGATAATTTGGGAGGTTAAATATCAAAGGTTTATGAAATATTTAATTGAGCCAAGTTGGGTGTGTATTTTTGGAAAAAAGCAAAAGTTATTTTTATTAGCTTATGAAGTGGTGTAGGAAATAGAAATATTTTATTATTTCCCTTGGGTGCACTTGATTTTTCATTTTACACTTCTAGGTGGGAGTTACATCTTTGCTTGCAAGATTATTCTCTTCCCTTGGTCATGACTTTGGGTCTCCCAACTTTGGAATTGAATATTTTCCAATAATACATGAATTTGGATTCATTCTTGCATCATTCACTTGGTTATTTTCTGAAAAGTTGTTGCTTTCTCTTCAAGGCTGATAAACCTATGAAGAGAATTCTTCAAGGCAGATAAACCATAGAGAACAAAGGAAAAATGGTAGTGGTTCCAATGTTCTACTGGTGCAATGTCACCCAAATATTTCCATTGTGTTGAAGGCTTCCTATTCGCAGTGTTTTCTTGGTAGATTGTGGGAGATTTTTAGGAGTTTTGGGGTGAATAGCTTTAGATTTTATTTCAATTTGTTGTTACAAGTATCAATAGTATTTTTTTTTGTATGTTGTTAATGATTTTAGACCTATTATTTCATGCACATTTTAGTTTTTGTGACTTTGGTGAAGTTTGGTTTCTGGTAGTGTAGTTCTATAGTGCTTGCCAACACCCTATTTGGGAGTATTTTTGGTTTTCATGAAATATAAGTTGCATGAGTTCATTTCTAATCCTCAGGTCGTGTTTCTACTTATTTTTTCTGTGTAAACTCTATTGAAAGGCACAAGACAATTGAGAGGGGGGTGTGAATCAGTTGTCACCACACACAAACTCAAATATCAAACAATTATCAACTTCACATCCACATTATTCTATTATTAAGTATGAACATGAAATGAAAATAACAGAAAACAATATCAACACAAGAGACACTAGACTTACGTGGAAAACCCAATAAGGAAAAAACCACAATGAGGATTAACTCATAATATAAAGTAATTGGAAAACCGATTACAAAGAGGCCCATTGCCAAAGGGCTCATTGCCCAAAAAGGACTCACTATCTAGATACAAGGCTCGTTGCCTACAGATAGGACTCATTGTCCAAAAAGGAGGCTCACTACCTACAGATATAAAAAGATAACAGAAAATACACCAAAGAAAATTACACACATCTGCAACCTTAATCAGAAGATTGCAGACACCATCAGCTCACTACTTTTAGGAGTCTAACACATTAAAGTACTGCTACCTCAATTCACTTTTGCACACCCTTCACTTCTCAAACTTGTGGCATATCTGATACATCAATCCATAACATCTCGAAGTGAATTTATACCATCTTCAACCTTAGAAACTTTCTCCAAGGTCAGCAACACACACTTCATTTTACAAATTCAAATTAGGTTGGAAAATCAACATTCCCACGGTGGAAGAGAATAGAGCAGACCAATCCAACACATAACCAAGACCCAAAACAACATTTCATATCAATCACATGCTTCCTCAATTGATACTTATCCTTCGCATGAAGTGTAAACACCAGGTCATCCAAACCTAATTAAAACACAAATGAAATTTGAAGTACATGCTTCTGCAACAAGAAGATAACATGCAAACCACATAAAACACTTCACCATACACTAGAACACACCCCAGATGCCTTTAGATTCATCTACAACAAATGCAACAATCTTCATACACATAATACTCTTCATCAGTCCATCCAGACTGTACAGACACACACAAAAAATCTGAAACTAGTCTTCCAGAGCACCAAACCATTAACACCT
Source organism: Sequoia sempervirens (assembly GCA_007258455.2). NCBI lineage: Eukaryota > Viridiplantae > Streptophyta > Pinopsida > Cupressales > Cupressaceae > Sequoia > Sequoia sempervirens. The sequence continues at coordinate 102,831,587 of VDFB02168118.1, forward strand.
TTGTCAAAACACAACACCATTACAAGACATCTCTCAAATCTGCAAGACCTGAAACAAACCAGTGAAGGACTGTGGAGCAGAAACATTTCTCCTAGTCCATAGACAAATAACTTTGTTAGACCATTTCACACACTGGTGAACACAACTTTCACTCTTCATCAAACCAGAAGACATAATCCAGGATATATCACCAACATATGGCCATAAATAATATTTTAGCTATGCACAAGCATAGGATCAACATAGAAGAAATG